>JANPWT010000007.1:20526825-20537055 GCA_024678245.1 Erythroxylum densum
TGAGTGAACCATCGATGATGGTTTCTCACTGAGTTCGCAAAACTCACCCAAAATTTGCAATTATTTTTCAGGACTTAGAAGAATACCCCGTTAGGCAACGGGCGTATGGCATCTGCTGGTTAATGAAATAGAGGAGTGGTCGGGATCAATTCGCGTCTGCAATATTGTATTTTTCTATTTTCTGAAATTTTGTATTAAGATTAGGTCAATTTGTAAAGTCAACAGACTGAAATATATTATATTTATGAAAAGGGCCCCGAGGCCATTGAATTGTTTACGTAAGTTGTCTTCCGCATAAATTTTAATGTGTGTGTGTATGTGTTATAGTAAAAGGAAAAAAATTGTACTAAGTTTTGACTGAGTGATGTAGCACGCCACCCTCGCAGGGCACGGATTTGGATATCACCATCGATGTCGAGTTCAGGTCATACGGGAGTGGGGTGTTACATTCCATATTATAGGATTTCAAGATTTCAGCTCGCATACATGTTGATGGTTCATGAATTCAAGATGGTAGACTGTGAGTCCGTTGCACTCAACTCCATTGTAGTTAGCTATGGCCGAAACCAAGTAACCCATTCCTAAGTTATTGCTCCTCTTCTTTCGAATAGTAATAATTGCGTTAAAGATGTGGGTGGTTGTGCAAAGTGGGATGTTGTGATCCATTCACCACAACATGAAAAGTTCTTTCGACGAACACTTGTTGGTTTCTACTTTATCAAAAATGGTTTGACATATGAATTTGTGCAGTAACAAGTGTTTGTGGCTCTTGATGAAGTTGTTGTGTGCATTATCAGCTCTAACCTAGTTAGTTCAGTCCAGTAGGGGTTGACATGGAAATCATTGTGCTAATCCACTATGGATGACTTGGGGAAACCACAAATTTTATGCAAAGTCTCATAATCAAGCCTATAAGGTTGTCACCACAACCTAAACCACAATTCCCTAGGTTTGTCGGATTCAAATTAAAGGGATATAAGGTAAATTCTTTGTAAATTGGGAATTGAAATTGAATGAACTGTCCCCGTTGAATTCTCTTTGCTAAACTTTTGACCTTGTCTCACAATTCTAATCTATCTAAAGTTTCAAAGTAAAAATACTTTGGAACCATAATTACTTGTTGCGAAGAGAATGAAAGCGAGTACCTTCCTCATCTAAGAAGATCAGGAAAGGTGCTTCATAATCGACCGCCCTATTCCTTTTCCCTCTTCTCGAGACTAGGGTTCACCCTATTGATTAATCACGCTTGTTGCTTGCTTGATGCACCATATAATGGCTTGCGAGTCGGTGGAAGTTGGAAGAACTTTGGAAGTTTAAAATTTGAGTAGAGAGAAGTGAGAGTGTTTGGAGGTTTAAAGCTTAGAGAGATAAATTGAAAATGAAAATGAGTGAAACAGCAAAGTTGGAAATGAATATATAGGTGGATAGAGGGTAGAATGGTAAAAGTTGACTTAAAAAATTGCATATTCCCCTTTCTACCCTATCGCAGGCCACGATTAACCAATTTTTTAGTATTTCTACTTCTTTTGTTCTTCTCCACTTTCCAAAATCACTTCCTAACTATTTATGACCCTTTCACCTTTCTTTGATTACTTCATCGATCATCAAATTCATGTCGAACTTCTATGCCTTCCCGATTTTATTTGGAAACGAAAAAACCTAACTACGAACTCCAAACTTTCTAAAAACAATCAAAGGAAATAAAATTCCATGGATTGCCTCCCATGCAGTGCTTCTTTTAACATCGGTAGCTCGACATTTTTTTCTAACGGTGGTTCAAATGATTGGTGCAATGGTAGTGCAGTCACTAATCTCACTATTTACACATTAGCTACCATGCCTTGGATTACACTTCTTTGTGATTCTCCTTCCTTCACCTTCTTCTACAAGATCATTTCTTTCTAAATGCATTCCTAGGATCCTCAATATCTTCTCATTGCCCTCGAGGTTCGGGTTCTTTGATATTAATTTGAAGTAAGGGGGAGTTATTGTCTTTCTTTGACACTTTGAAGGTTATTTGGTGCATTCCTATCCTTAGAGTTAGTTCACCCGCATCAACGTCAATTATTGAGTGAGCAGTGGCCAAGAATTGTCATCTAAGAACCATAAGGGTTTCCACATCTTCTCTAATATCCAATATATAGAAGTTTGTGGGAAAGGTAAATTTACCAATTTGTACTTGTACATCCTTAATAATCCCCTTCGATCGATGAACTGTTCTATGGACCATCTTTACTAACATCTTTATGGGTTCTAACTCTCCTAACCTTAACTTTTGGCTTAAGGTATATGGCATCATATTGATACTCGCTCCCAAAGCCACAAATGCCCTATTTATGTTGACTCCATTGATACTGCAAGGAATGTAAAAATCTAAAAATCACCTGGTTCCTCTTTCTTCTGTGATATATTAGGGTTTTCTTTTGCTATGCGTTCCTTAACCTGCTTCTTGAATGGTTCCTTTAATGTGAGCCTCATTTATAGATGTTTTGTTATGTCCTCAACCTTGTTTAATTCAACCTCCCTAGAATTCCTCATCGCCCTACTTGCAATTGACTTTTATTGAGCTAGAATAGGGTATTAAAATTCAAGTTGAGGTTCTTTGATTTGTTCGATTACAAGCTCACTTGGAAGGACTTCCATAATTAATTGTCCTTCTCCCTTGTCTTCATCTTCCTTCGCATGTTTAAGTCATTTCTGGGTTTGAGTAATGTCCATGATTCATTCCTTTGGGTTAGACTTGGTATTGCTTAGAAGGTTCCTGCATTCTGAGTAGAAATTACCTCCACTAGTTGACTTTCTTGGACATCTAGATTATGTATTGAAGTGGCGTGGTTCTTAGTGCTTGCTCGAATTTGCTTTCAAGCCTCCTGTATACTCCATGCCTCTAATTTTATCTAAAATTTTATCCATCATGGATTCCATTGAGCTTAGTTTATTTTGTTGGAAGCCTGATTGTCCTTGTGGTCTGAATTGTCCTCTAGCATTATTCGTCCAAGAGAAGTAAGGGTGATTCTTCCACCCCAGGTTATAAGTGTTAGAGTAGGGATTGTTTACCCCTCCTCGTCCATATTAAGCTCCCATATAATTCACTTGCTTTGGATCTCTTGCCTTCATCAAGTAATAGTCCATCGTATCATGTTCCATTTGTCCATAGAGTTCACACTTAAATTGCACAGCTTTTACCAAAGCTAAGGACGAAACCTTCATATTGTTGAGTTGTCGAGTCAAGTTATCAACTTTCGCTTGCATTTCTGTCATTTGATCAATAGCTATAATTTCTTTTTGTTCTTGGAAGGTTGTGGTTTGTCTACTTCGCTCGTTTGTCCACAGGCAGCTATTACTCGCCATCTCCTCTATCAACTCTTCTGCTTTATTAACTGTCTTTCTCATCATTGATCCTCTTGAAGTTGCGTCGAACATGCCTCTCGTATGTGGCGTTACTCCATTATAAAATGTTTGCAACAAGAATTCCTTGGGTAAGTTATGGTGTGGGCATTTCCGTTGCAAATCCTTGTATCGTTCCCATGCTTTATGGATCGATTGCTTGTCACTTTGTTGGAAGTTGGTAATTTCCTTGATGATCTTAGTAGTATTAATCAGGGGAAAATACTTGTTTAAAAAGGCAGAACTAGCTGATCCCATGTTTTGGCATTGGCTGGGTTAAGAGAATGGTATCAAGCCTTTGCTCTATATCTATGGGTACAAAGGAAGAGTCTAATTCTTATTGCATCTTCCGACATTTGATGGTATCGAAAGTTATCATATATTTCAAGGAAATTCACTATGTGTGTATTAGGATCTTCATTCATTAGTCCATAAAATTGCACATTCTGTTGAAGCATGTTTAGGAGAGCTGGTTTGATTTCAAATGATGTTACTTGTTCAAGTGGCCTAGCTACTCCTTGGTTAGCCGTATTAAACCCTAGTCTCATGAAGTCCATAAGGGTCTCTTGTTGATGTCCTTGGTTTGCTCCATGGTCCAAATCTTGCTGAAATACCTCGGCCATTATTGATTTCATGATTTCTTCTTCTTCACACCAAGCTTTCCTTCTTCTCTTTCTCATTCTCTCAACAATTCTCTCCAGAGTTTCTCTTCAAAAGTGGCTGATGCAAAAGGTCACTCATCTTCTTTGTCTTATTCTTTATATATCTTTTGTGTTCTAAGCATCCCTATGGTTTTTTGGAGGTCTGAAAGATCCAAAAACTCCCTCAAAACTTGACATTTTTTTAGTATCTACATGTCTGCCCGATACAGGCCACGATTGTGAGTCACATCTGAGCCTTTTGTCACGATCGTGGCAAGCAAGCCACAATCATAGGTTGTGTCCTAGGCTTCTATCATCACGATCATGGTCTATTGTGTCACGATCGTGGGCCGTTGTTTCGGCCCGAGTGTCTTTGAAACTTCTCTGCTCTTTGATGTTGATCCTGAAACACTAACAAACACATTAGGATACCTCAAAGACATAATAATTAAGCTCAAAGACTTGTACTAACCTATAAAAATACTTAAATACAATTAATTAACAAACTAATACAATTCTAACCTAAACACATACTAAACGATTGAATTAATAATTAAATACATATCAAATTAAGCCCTAAAACATTATGCAAATCACACTTGTCAAACTACAACAAGAATAAAACGTGTAATTGAATCATAACAATCAATCAATATGATTGCATTAAATAAAAGATTAAAATATAATGTTATCACAAACTAGGGTACTTAGACACTAAACACGTTTAGTTACTCATAAAAAATGGAATCAAAGATAAACATGTAGAAAAACTAATAAAAAACAAAGAAACCATGATTCTAAATCTCCATTTCTTTTATATTGAATCTTCTAGTTACCTACCGGATCTTTTGATGTATTTTTCGTATTTTCCTCATGCCTTGATCAAAATCTTTGCCTTTCTTGGTATCTTATGTCTCAAAAATGCTTAAAAATTTGGCCCTTTTTTAATTTGCCTCCACTCACTGTCAATAGTTTCATAAGTAAATAGTAACAATTATAATCATTTCAACAATGTTATTGAACCCAAAATTATAAATTTGTATACCCTCACTAGCATTTCACTCAATGCACTTAAGTATTTAGGGTGGAAAGTATCAAACTCTCAAATTAATACATAGTAGAACTCTTAACCATAAGCTTGCAATATTATCCCATCTCTACTATTTGTAAATAAACTAGAAACAAAAATCAAATAATCTTTATAAAGTTGTAATAGTTCTTAGGTACGGCATGATTAGGATAGTAAAAAGATTTCCATCATGTTCGGCCAAAAATTCAAAGGCCTATTTATTAAAAAAATTGTTAAATTATTTTAATGTGTATTAACACGTGAATTATTTCTAACATAACTCTCTTCTCTTCTGATAATTGCTCTTGTTATCACCAAAAATCTAGCAAAAAATAATTTTCTTTTTCAAAGAGTATGTTCGCCCCGATAGACATATTTGAACCAAATTATTGGAGGCCCCACGACGATCACGTCTACAAAAGCTTTATTGGTCTAGTGAAAGAATACAGATATAAACATACATATCTGTTATTCGGCTTTGAATTACAAAGCAAAATAGAAAATAGAAGTTGCTTTGCTTTTTAGTTTTTTTGGTCCTTCATTTTATGTAACTTCGTTATTTGTCAAAATACAAATGCAGTTGGCAATAAGGAACATGAAAACGTAAAAATGACAATGGCAACAAGGAATGACCATTTTGAGGAAGATATCATCATTCGTACATTACAACATTAAACATACAAGAGATCATAAATTTGCAATGCACAGGAAAAGATAAATAGGAATGTGGAAATAGTTGCCTGTAACTTCGCATATTATACAGCCACCTCATTCTTATTCCTCCTCTTTCAAACTGAATTGATATTCTTCAAATAACTGTGACTAAATTGAATGTAACGTAATAAGCTTATAAGTATTTGAAGGTCATTTAAAAACTAGATTGTGGCAAGTCTTATCGCAAGGGTAGGGGCAATCGATTGCCCTAACACTCGATCTGTCAAAGTACCAATCTCCAACAGCAGTTGCAACAGCCTGCAATTTTAATGCAGAACAAATGACATGCTTGATAAGAACTCTGAGAAAACAAATCGTATTATTAGCTCAAAAAGCATCAAGTTTTATTTAAACTACAGGTCTTTTTTCATCATTTTCAGATTTTCCTCAGGTTATATTTCTATTCCTGGATGATTTTCTTAGGACTATATCTTCGGTCTCACGTCATTTTACAAACTGCCATAAGATTCTAAAACAACATATTTCAGAAAACTACAATCATTAAATACAAGTCGAACACACTATTCTTTCTTGGATGGTATAGAAGTTCAAGAACTATCGTATGTAAAGAAAACACGCACCTTGTTCCCAAGAACAGGAGAATCATCAGCAAACCATGTGTCTTGTCGTTCAGTTTGGCAATGAGCAAAGCATGAATTTATAAACAGTCCATTCTGTCTAGACATTGCAAACCCTTTTATTGCATTCAGCATGTGATTCCTAAATCCTGCCCCAAATGAATGAAAGGTCCTTAATATGTGATAAGTATCCGATATAATTTCACCACCTTCATCAGACAAATGGAATGAACAAAATTACCTTGAAGATATCGAATCTGTGATGCAGAGCATTTAGCATGGTTCTTTTTGCACTCACTCCAGTAGCCGTGGGGATCTGCAGATGGTGGTGCTAAGCTGGTCTGTATCTGATTTCAGAATGCAACACGAGTCAATAATCTAGTGAAAGCTTTCTTTAAGCAATATATTAATTGTGCATCCCATTCATGAAGGCCATCCAGCAATACTCGTGTGTGATCAAGTCTGGCATCTAGACCTTAACATATTATTCTGCAAATTGACATTACAATATACAAGAGTGACATTCTTACCTGCCATGAATCATATGCTGTGTTGACAAGGAAAAGTGGAGTCTTCACATTGTTGATGATGTTCTGCGGGAAGAAGCACTAGGACAAAAGAAAATTACAGAATTAAAGGTGAGTTTGAGGATTACAGAATTACTTGGTATTTACAAAAAAGGCAGGCAACCCGGTCATCCTCTTCCACCCCCAAAGGAAAAAGAAAGGAAAAGAAAATAAAGAGAAAGAAGTAAACAAGATTACAGAAGTTGGATCAAGGTGGCTAGTGCACAATCGAGGCAGGTTATTATGTACACCCTGTGACAAATGTAGCAATTTCCATAAGCATTTAGTATAAATGTAATTCTCAAACCAAAAGTTTTCACATCTATAGTTTACCTGCAAAGCCACAACACCTCCATACATGTTCCTTAAAGTGCGGCCACCAGCAACATCAACTCTAAAATCCAAAAACAAGGGCTAATTGGTAATGCGTGGGACAATATGCTCTTCAGAAAATATTAATACAAAAGAGTGTAGGAAACAAGTATAAAGAGTAACGAGAAATTACACATCAAGGAATAAACCAGCATCACTCAAGCATTTCACTTTGGTCATTCTAGGAAACAGGCCTTTGAACTCATCACAGTGTAAAATGGAAGCTAGACCCCCAGCAGAGCAGCCAGAAAGAAGAGCCTGGGGCAGAAATAAAGAAAGTTATTGCCAGAAGGATTAAGGTGGAAAGATTGAGAAAAGAGACCAAATTCAAGCATAAAACCTGATGGGCATAACGCATTCCCTTTGACATCAAATCCTCCATAGCAGCTAACCAAATGCGTTGCCCTCTAAACTGCAATTGTGCAGCCTAAAAACAAAACAATTCATAAGATTTGATATAAAGTTAACAATTAAATAATACAGAAGGAAAGATGACTAATCAAGATAAGATTATAGCAATTATAAATGTTAGGATGTCAACCCTATTTTCACTGTCTCCGGTAAAAGAGGCACCATCACAATATCGCAACTTTACTCTGTTCCAGTTGAAAAAATCTGATGCACCACATAAAGTCGAATAAGAAAGGCATTCCATATGCATAAATTGACAGAAATAAAAAGGAAATATATAAAAACAAAATGCCAGGAAATTTCCGCGAAAATTGAGGTTTGAGACAATACCAGGGTTTTCTTGAGGTTTATTACTCAATATTCCAGTAAATGCCAACTGCCTTTCCATATATCTGGACGAACCACGGCGAGTTGTTTTGCGATAGACACAATTTCGAATGCTGTTGCACCAACCTCCTCCCTGCAGATGATGTTTGACAAGTAAAGTTTTCTATCTGAAATGCTGTGAAATTAAGGATCTGTGAGACACTTATGGAACAAATTAAGCTGAGCACTATGGTATTACATCTAACAGGTAAACCGAAAGTATCCCCTTCATATACACCAAAATTCTGTATAACAACACAGCTATTTATACTTTATTTTGGGCAATACCGGTTGCAACAGGAAAGTATGAATCATCATTCCTTAAGCATATGACCATTTTTTTCCTATTTATTTTGTGATGCACACTAACATGCAGTTAGAGAACTCCAGAATAGTACAAATAAGACTATTTGTGCGAAACACTGCATTATCAATGACAACTAGCAGAAGAGATGCTTAATTTTGCAAGAAGAAAGCATTAGGTGGTTATGGTACTTATCTCAGCCAGTTGAAGAATTGAACAGTTAAAACTGAGCCGGAAGAGAGGAAGATAGCAAAGCATATAACTAAGAATCATGTCAGAAAAGAAACACAAACGCCAGAGGAAAAAAGTAATAATAAACAATTTCATCATCAGTAATATATGGACTACAAACCTCCAACTGAATAAGCCAACTATTTGCTCCTGAACCATATCCACGATGCAAATGATATCCAGGTAAAGTTCCATCTAGACAAACTGCAGAATTAGAATAAACAAAGATAAGTAAGAGACCTTGATTGCATTCATATTAAATACAATGTGTACCCATATGAAATAGGTAAGCTTTGCCACATGTTGAGGAGATTAAAATACTAACTAGGAAGGTTAAACTCCTAATCGGCATTTAACACAATTCAAAATGAGGTGTAAATAACCAGTCGTCCTCGAACCCGCATGCACAAAGAGAGAGAGACAGAGATGGATCTAAACCCTCTCAGATCGGAAAAGCAACGTCATATTTCATTAATAAGCTCAAAGAATAACAGATACAATTTTAGATCAAGCAACATTATTATCCCTTCATTGTCTGGAAAACAGCCACATCAAACCAAGAAGAAGAAAACAGGAAACGAAGATGTGAGCGGTAGAGAATGGAATCAAAAGTCTTGTTAGAGAAGCAAAATGTGTGAACAAGTCATAGTATGTTCCTACAAAATAAAGCAAAATATAGAGAAAAAGAAACCATGGTGTTTTATCTTCTTTTACATTTTGCTAATAATATGTGAGGAAAGAGAACCAGGAACCAAAAGCGACTCCATTAGCATCCTCATTAATCAAAGAATCATAAAAGGAACAGGAGTTAGTGAACAAGAGCTGAATGAAGAAATGTGTATGATAGACTAAAGGAAGGAATCAATTTGATAGGTAAATGAAAGATGAACAGTAGGAAAAAGTAGAGATATTTGAGTAACCTGCTCCTTTTGCAGCAGCTCCTTGAATGAGAGTAAGTCCTACCCAGAGAGCGTTGAGAACCGGCTTAGATTCATTATAATAAGAAAATGCTTGAGTGTAAAGAAACTCTGTTTCATTGAAATCCATAAATCCATAAACCCGAATTCTGGAAAACAAAACCAAAACGATCCAAACCCACAAAAGCTTCATGCTTTGAGCAGCAGAAGCAAAGCCTTGAAAATGAAAGAAGACAGCAACTCAAAATGCTTCAAGTTAAAAGCAAGCCCTCATAAGGAATGAGCTGAAGCTGAAGGCTTGGCCTCTTATTTATTTAATGAATATCCGTAGTTTACATAGAAGCTAAAATGTGGAGGAAAATCTAACTCTAACCAGAACGTATGAGAGAGAGAACATGAGCTGTTTCCCAAAGAACAAAGTTTGCCGGGCTTTTCTCCAAAGTTGCACGTTTCGAATCCGGGCAAAACATACACATCAACTATGCAAACAAAGACGGATGGTCAAAAAATTCAATTTTTAATCACAAAAATCTTGGTCGTTTAATTTCTTTTTTAATTTTTAACTTTTTAATTTATTTTATTTAAATAATCCTTATTTATTAAAAATTATTTATTTATTTATTTTATAAATTAATAAATTTTTATAATCTAAAATAAATTGATTAATTTTTATT
>JANPWT010000007.1:20549083-20559486 GCA_024678245.1 Erythroxylum densum
CATATTAACATGTCAATTAATTCCACATTAATCCATCTCGTATTTAAACCATATCTTCCATTTCATTTCAATTTCAAGAATTCTTAACTTCTTTACTCCTGAATAATCATTCAAAAATCCTTATTTAATAATCCTAGCTTACCAAAAAGATTCGGGGTCCAATACATTGACCATCTTTTAATTCCAAATTATATGATAACAAATTCATGAACCAATTCCACAAATCTATGTTTTCCACCTCGATAATTACCCAGGCTAATGGAAACATTCCTCCATCACCATCTCTACTAACTACACTTAGTATTTGCCCTTGAAATTCTATCTTCAAGAAGCATCCATCAATCCTAATAATTGGTCTCAAATGCTTCCATCATTGTTTCATGGCATAAAAACAAATATACAATCATTTAAACTAAAAAAATACAAGAAAATATAAAGAAGTATTAATATACTACAAGACAAGACATAATGCAGTACAACAAACTTTATAACATAACATACCTATAGTAATGAGCTCTCTTGATTTCTTGATAATTGTAACTCAATTGCTGACCTAGGATTGCTTACCTTCAACTCGTGTACATATCGTTGCAACTTTGCATATTCAACAATATCATTTGTTGCTCTCTCTTTCCTCAATCTCTTCTTTGCTCTTCTACACATGCCTAAATTTACAAAAATATTTAATTTCTCTCTACATTCTTCCACCATTTTCTTTGTTGTTATAATAGCTTCTACAAAATTCTATCCGTGAAGTGTCCCATTAAGAATTTTGTAGAAACCAATTTAGGTTTGTTTGTAGTGAAGCAAGTGTGATTAGAATTATATGTTTTCACCCTCCAACGCTTATTCTTAATTTATGCAGGTGTGATTAGAATTATATGTTTTCACCCTCCAACACTTATTCTTAATTTATGCAGCATAAAAAACCCATTGGCATCCACCCACACAAACATACCTAATCCGAGTACTCTCATACTTTTTTCAAACTAACATTGTATCATGCATGTACTGCATAATCAATAACAACATCTTTAAATTCTTTTGCAGTCCCATACTCCATCCACAACCTCCACTCATTTCTAACCTCTGCAGGATTATCCCCAAAAGTTAAAATGGTCTGCGTAAAGCTTCATCTTCTCCTCTCCACTAGGATATTCATCAGTACTAATAGGACTACCACAATCCTTTGAATCAATTTCAATTGGATAATGGTCATGTGGAACGTTAAAATAAAAGTTTAATTCAAACTGTGCACTTTGTTCCTCCACATTCACATTTGTTTTTGCACCTTCTCCCTCTGAATTCTCATCCATTTGTGCATCTTCTCTATCCACATTCTCATTCGTTTATGCACCTTCTCCATCCAAATTCTCTTCCATTTTTTTCACCTTCTCCATCCATATTCTCATCCTTTTCTGTACCCTGCCCCTTCATGTTCTCATCATCATCATCATCAATAGTATGGATAGGTGTGTCTATATGATGAGTTACATATACATCAACAATCCCATGTATTTACATTAGCTTTGTTAGCCTAATTCAACTTTCATTTGAATCAATAACTTTCAATGAGTCCTTGAAGTTTATACCAAGCTCTCTATAACACGCCTTATCAATTTTATCATACCCTAACTCCATTCCCCTCTCATTTATTTGTCTATAACTAATAAAGTCAACATCAACTTTGTCAAATGTAGTAATATCCCTACCAACATATGTCAATTCAAAACAAACATAAGCATACACACAAGTTTAAATGAAAAAAGTAATGCAATTATAAAAAAAACATGTTCATTATAAAAAATGTTCAAAACTCCATTGATGCACCATAGTTAATCCTTGTACATTTCAATAGTACTATAAAACATGTAACTTATTTGACTAGCAATTGTAATAGTTTTTCAAGGACTATCATAAAAATAATTATATTAAGAGCTACTCTATAAACATTGATTTCCATAAAGCACGTAACTTATTTGATTGGAAATTCATGCAACTTATTAAACTAATCAATTCAAGCTTAAGATAGGGAATGGTGAAGATATATGGTTATGGTTTGTTAACAACTATAAAGGCTATTTATTTGTATCAACAAGTAATCACTGCATATAGACTCTCCCAATAAAATCTATTTATTTTTATCAACAAGCAATCAAGAGGAAGATAATTTGATCAAATAATTAATGAGATTCAGAATTAAGAAACTTCCTTTAAAATACTTGTACATCCCTATCACTGAATATAGTCTCTCCTAATATGATTTCTTGTTATTATTTGAATTACTGAAAAAGATAATTGGGAATTAGAATAATAGAGACATGTAATTACTAGAAAACAATAATTAATTTCTTCAATATTAAATACATAACACATTTGTCAGTTTCCTTATTATGAATTTAATATCATCAATTGAATGAATTTGTATGCATGAGGATAAAAATGATGTAACTAAGGCCAAGATTAAAAAAAGGAGTGAGCTTTGTATATTGAAAGCTAATGGAGGGTTAGGCTTCCATTTTATAATATTGAAGAATAAGTGCTCCTCATCAAGAGATTCTTGAAACTTTTCTTAGACCTCAAGTCTTTGTAGGTTCATAGATACATATATATTTCTTGAGAGGAAAAAGTATTCAAATGGTTAAGCCAAATACTTTCAATATCCTAGACCTTTCAATATATCCTTAAGACAAGAGAAAGGCTTAAGGTGAATTAAAAGTACTAAACAATGGTAGAACTTTTTATGGTATGACAATTGGCAACCTGTAAATCATAAGAATTTTTTGGTTAACGTTCCAAATGTACACTTATCAACATTTTCCTTCATGTCATACTTTTTTTACTATTTCGGAGCATTATTATAGGTGCACTAAGTCATATTGCCATGCTTTCTTTTTAATGATCCTATTGTCTACATGGACCTTTATATTTCAATTGATCTACTTATAAAACATAAAATTGGCTATCCTTTGATAGGTTGCCCCTCTTTTTTTTTTTTAATTTAAATGGCATCATCATGTAACAATATTTTGTTTATATATAATCACTGTCAGTTTTCTTGTTTATGTTCATATATTTGAATATGGTTATAACTCAAGTATATATATATGAAACTTAACTACGTGTGCCCTATTGTGGAATCTACAAGCATGTCTATATTTTTTAGCAGTTGATTATCCTTTGAATAAACTTTGCTTAAATATGTAAAATCTAAGCATATACATCATTTTCCATTAGAATTTTTAACCATCACTACAATGGCAAACTAGTATGGATACACCACATCCCACATAAAGCCTTCACTTAAAAGTTTATCTACCTTTTCTTGTACTACTCATTGTTGTTCCTTTGTGTAGATTCTTTTTTTATGGGTTTGGCAAAAGGTCTAAATGTTCAACTTATGGGTTATTTAGTATTGCAACTATCCCATGAAAATGGTGCAAAATTTTTATGATGGTTTCTTTTTTATATATATAACTACATTATTCTAATATGAGACTAAAGTAAGATACCTATCATTCTTTACTAATAAAAGGGTATCAAAGGTCAATCCCACGAGGAATGAATATAAGTACTCAATATAATCTTCTTATTGATATATAATAAGTAATAAATGCAATTTGATAAATTGAATTAAAGTGAACTAAAATTTTAGCCACTTAGATCACTGCTAAAACACTCATACAATAGTCAAAAAGTAAATCAATATGAATAAATATCCAAATCATAGTTCCACCTAATTTCATATTGCATCCTTAATTCAATCATATAAATTTTAGTGTGCAGACCATAAATGTCTTCTAATTTAATGATTTGTCATCTATCAATGTGCAAGCATCTATCCTTTTATTAATTAACTGATATGTCTATTTGATTAACTACTAAGTTCTTTGAATCATCACAAAAGTTTACCCTAATAATTAAAGATTGTATGTCTATATCTATATCTCTATTATATATCCTTAATATATGTTCCTATGTCAATCTACATATAGGTTTTTTCAATTATATCAATATCTAGATTTGAATTAGATTTAAGTTATTGCTTGTATATGATCAACAATAAGATTAACACATATAAATCTCAAACATAGAAACATTTATTGGAAATTTGAATCAAAGTATATGAAAACAATAGTTGAAAGGAAAGAATAACTCATTCTAAGGCATTGTCTGATGCAAATCTTAATCCTTTAATGATATTCGCTTTTCTAAAATGATTTTGATCTCTCTCTCTCCACACACAACCACACACACATACACACACACACACACATTAAATATGAATTTTGGACATGCTTTAGACTCTCCTTTGGTAGGCAAATGCTAACCCTAATGAAAACTAAAGAATAGAATAAAAGAAAGTGAAAATATCCTTTTTTTAGTGTGTTGACTACTTTTTAAATATTTTGTCAACCATAAATACATTATGGGACATGATTGTATATCATTTTGCTTCTTTTTCAAAGAGGGACAAGTGCTATAATGTCACCATATCCTAGGTTGGGAATTTTACTGTAGTTTTTATAAAGATGGACACAAATTTTGACATGTTTGTAAATTGGATTGTATATCTTATTATAACTTTTCTTTAGAAGTATACAAGTTGAGATACAATTAGGTCACATATCTTCAGAACACTTTTCTCTCCACTACATAACCTGCTTTTAGCCTATATCTTCATCCCGAGGTTGTCTGAAAGGAACAAACTAACACACGATTTGTGTCAAATTATATTCAACCAAAATTAGTGTTCTTTTTTTTTACTAGTAAACTCCTCTATATTTTGACTATGTTATTCCTCAAGTAACTCTTCCATAATTACCTAAAACAAGATATAAAGTCAATTAAAATAAAGTAGTTTAGATGGAAAACCTAGCAAAATACTATAGAAAATATATGCATATTTCATGCATCAAATACCCTCCCACTTATAAATATGATTGTCTTTAAGCAAATCATTCTCGGTCACTCTCAATTTAAACAAATTTCAATTATAACAAAGTTTAATTTCATCACGGTAATCCAAAGTGCTCATTATCTACCTAACTATATCATTTATCAACTAATTAAGCCTTTAAATACTTATACTAACTTGTAATTTAGTTCATCTTAATTAAAAAATTCTTAAAGAATAAACTCAATTCAAATAATTTAACCTTATATAAAATGAACATAAATGAGTAAAAAGCTTTAACTCAAAAGCAATTATCAAACTATATCATAAATAAACTAAAAAAATATTCTTGAAATTTTTATGGAGCATGAGAGGTTTGTTTGCAATATCATCTCAATCTTTTGATGAGAAGGTAAATACCTTATCATGAATACTCCTGATTACTTAGTCAGGTCATAATTTCAAATGGTTGCTAATGCTACCAATACTGCTCTTAATTTTGACATTTTACTTAGATCAAAATCAAGGAACTAAATTTATATATGCTCACTTTATTCGCATTTTTTAGTTTTTTTAAATATATAGGTTACAAAGCCACTTAATAAGCTCAATTTTAACACAAATTATGTTAAAAGCATACACAAACCTCTTTATTCAAATCAAGCACCAATCTAAATGTTATTAGATCAAGTTGACATTAAACTACTCATCAATAATCATATAGATTGACCTAATATATTTGAATCATAACAAAGTCTAAATTCTAATGAGTCCTCTTAATCACCTTTCTTTCATTTTTAAATGTAATTTCTACTTACTAAACCAATTACAACTGGATTACTTTACTTAAAAGTAATTTATCCCTATTCATTCAATTAAGGATCAAATAACCCCTCCCCACACTTAATCATACATTATCATTAACGGATGTATAACAAAACAAAGTAATGATATGTAAAAGAGTGGAAAAAAGTTAAGAAAATTTAAGATAAAAAAATCTAAGCCTCTTTGATGTTAATTGTTATAATTAATTCCATGTGGCTAGTCTGGAATAGAAACATGCATACAAAATAAAACGAATTAATAAAAATATATGAAAGAAAACAATCATAAAAAAAATACATAAACAAAAGAAACAAAATAATGCAAAAGGATTGGATTATCTCCTATTAAGCACCTCTTTAGAATTTTTTTTATCGGACTCTATTATTAAGGAGGTGACAAGGGACTTCAATCCCTCTTCCTCTATAATTTTATAGGCTTTGTGTGAAGGTCTTATTAGAATTTTCTTCTATTTGTGCCTTCTTATGCTCTTATGACACTCAACTAGAATACTTAATAATATCCTACAAAGAATCACATATTTTAGTATCTACTACATCCATAGGATGGTAAGAATCATCATATAAAGGACAATTTTTTTTTCTCATTTGTTATATTAAAGATGGTTTTTTATCCTTCTTTCCTTCCTATTCAATAACAACCTCATCTCTTTTTACACCTTTTTGTTCTTAATTGATTTCTTGCACCCTTTAGAGTGATTAATTGCTTACTCCAAAAAAATTACCTTTTGTCTCACTTAGTAAGGATCCTTGTACTCTAAATATTGATGGGATTGACAAACTACCTCAACTGAAATTTTAACCTATTGTTTAAAGTTGTCAATTGATCAACCTTTGATTTTAGTCTTTGAAATTTCTCAGCAGTCACAAGTCTTTGAATGACTAACTCCTAAGATGGTTTGGCTTATTACTGAAAGGGTGTCTTGCCTAGAATCCCATTCAAAGTTCTAATGATTTCTACACCTTAGATCATTATAGTTATTATCAGGGTTGTTATAAGGTTACTAAAAGTTCCCCTAGTACTAAACTTGTTAAATTCCATCAAATTAATTTCCAACTTGATAATAATCTCTTCTATATTCTCCTCCACTCAAGTCATACCATAATGTTTCTATTAGTAGTTTTACTCCACTCAGGTTATCCATTTTCCTTATGAAAGCCTCTAATTAAACGATCAAAGTAGTGGTAGTTGTTTATATTGTGTATACATATCAGGTTTATTGTCCTTCCCTTCTTTAGTTGCCATAATAATCATTTATTGTCATCATTAATCAACTCCAAAGTTTTAGATTTTTGTAACACATGGTTCTCTTAACTGTTACATCAACCATCTACTTTATTGCATAGTTTAGACCATTGTATAATGTCTAAAATTACAACCAAGTCAGTAAGCTTATAGAAAAATCTCTCAACATTTCCTTACATCTCTCCTAATTCTTATGAAGTGTTTTATTGTCATGCTATAAATATGATGAGATATTATTTATTAGTCATATATAGTCCCACATGACTCTGTGCTTGCCCTCTATATCTATAGGTTAACTAAACCTATAATTAACACAACATCAAGCACATAAACAAATAGGCATATTTAAAATCAAACAAAAAGATATTTAGAAAGAAAACAACTAAAATATTAATTCAAGTCTCTTCAATATCATAATTATTCCTTGACAATGGTGCCAAAAAAATTTTATGGTTGTTGTTTATATAATCCTACTATTCTAATATAAGACTAAAACAAGTGGACTTATCATTATGTATTGGTAAAGTTGGTATTAGGGATTGACCTTATGTGGAATGGATATAAGTATTTGAGTCTTATCTTTCGATTTTTATCTAATCAATAATAAATAGAGTTTTGATTAATTGAATTAAAAATAAAATATCAACTACTTATATCATAATTAGAAAATTCCCATAATCATCAAAGAAAAATTAAGAATAAATATCCATATTAGAATTCTCCTTAATTTTATCTTATATCCTTGATTCAACTATATAAATTATATCATTTGAACTAACAAGGTTCCTTGTTGTAATGATATGTCATCTATCAATGTAAAACCTCTATCCCTATATTGATTAACTAATATATTTATCTAATAAATATTCTTACAATGAACTACATTCTTTAAAGCCTAAAAAATTGTAACCCTAATACTGTGAGGATCACGCGCGAGCGTACACACACACACACACATACACACATTTAGACTCCCATTCAATCCTTAACATATATGTGTAAGTCAATCTGCACATAAATTCTTTACATATAGATTTAGATATATTAAGGCTATAATCCATAATAAGATTAATATATATAAATCACAGACAGAGATTTTTATAAAAAATCAAAGAATAAAAGAATACATTGGGATTCCATCTAATTTAGATATAAAAAATTAATAGCTTATAATCATCCTTAGAATAATAAAAACAATAGTTGAAAGGAAAGAAGAACTCATGCTAAGGTATCCTCAGAAAATTTTTTGATCCTCTGATGATAATCACTTCCCTGTTTCATTCTTAATAAACTTGGGGTCTATTTTATTAATATTCATTTGTTGGTTTATATTTCTTTTTTTATGAGGCCATGTGGTATTATCTTAAAGGTTGGTGGTCACCTAAGACCTCTCATATATTTTTCTTAGATAGAAACTTCATGAGCAAATGCTATTATAATAGGATGACTCTTGTTACATATAATAAGGTCTACTAAATATAGCATTATATGTGCGGGTCTGACGTGGAACGCTATCTTCTTGGTAGTTTATTAGGGGTATTCACTGATTATTGTTAGAATATCTACTTCTCCTTCAAGGAAAATATAATCTCCTCTAAAATCAAATACACGAAACGATGTCAACTGGACCTGTTGTGATTCTAGCACCATTCTATGAATTCTTTATCGAAAAGAATATCAGAAGAGCTACCATTATCCACAAAGATTTGTTTCACTTTGAAGTTCGTGATATTTACTCTAATGATAGTTAAATTAGCTTCACATTTCCTCTTCTTCAAACACAATCTTCCTTCTTATTTGTTGTCTTTTGATCTTAATGTTTGTGCGTAATATGTACTGCTCTCAATGCCAACATTTTCTACATTTTAAAGATCTGTTTTGGTATTCTATAGACAATTTAGCTTTCCTTTAGGTTGTTGCACCTTCTAGCCCTTTCTTAAACATCATTGTAGGTATGCACCCTACTAATTTGCAATTTATATAAGGACTGATGTCTTTTCAACTTTTCTAAAAGTATTATCTATAATAAAGGTATTAAGACTGGGAATTTGCGAACCAACTCATATAATTTCGAAGGATCTCACCTGAATTTTGCATTATTGTAAACAAAGTTATATAGTCTTAAGGTGTGCATCAATTGTTGGAAAAATGAGTATCAAATCAAATTTTCATTTGTTTGAAGGTTTTTATTGAGCATGTGAGGAGAGTTCAATATCAATCTCTTATCATGCCTTTTACTATACATGAGAAAATGTGACCTCATTCTCGAGAATAATGATCACTATTATATTGACATGTGGTCTAAAAGATTATGACACTTATCTTTATATTATGCAAATTTAAAGATTTGTAGCTTATTCAGCTAATATCTTTAAGTATATTTTCATTAATGTCACATATTATATAGATCCAAAGATAATATAAGATAAATCATATTAAAATTATTGTTAATGATGTATCTATTAGATTATGTCTTATAGCTAAAGTAGTTGGTTTGTATATTTATAATGTTTCTAGTTATTGCTTTATTAGGCCAAAACATTAATATAAAGGAAAGTCTGTAACGTTTTATCTTATGAAGAAATTAGTCAAACTTGTAGAATAAAGTATATAGATATTTAAATAAATGCGTATGATCTTATTAGACAACAAGTTTACAAAACTAATCCAATATAAAAAAATTTATATGAAATATTAGTTACCTATCTATAGTAATGCTTAATGCGATGATTGTACAAATGATCACTTAACTTTAAATCTCTAAAGCATCTCATATAAAAATTGTTATATTTAAATACTACTTAAGACTTATCATAGTTAAAGGTATCTCAATTGATAGTTATTAAATTTGTCACCTAAAGTAATTAGGGAAAATGTTCAATAGTTGTTGATTATTATTAATTTGAAAGTCATTGATCAAAAAGGACTGACACTCTGAAATTAAATTTCAAATATTTTTAAAAGAATCAAATACTAACATATAACTAATATGATTAGAAGGAAATATAGTAGATATTAGTTTCATACTCTATGTCTACTCTAAACATTATATACTGAAATGATTGAATTGAACAGAAAAATTATGTATAAAAAGACTAGCTGAAATAACTTTGATATTTCTAATATTTAGATGTTCGTCACAAATGCTAATATTAATTTATGGGTATAAAATATTTAATTAGAGATTTAAAATTAAATAAAAAATTTATTTAATATATTCGTTATTAACATATTTAAGAACCTAATTGATCACGTTCATAAAATTACTGAAGAGAGAAAGTGCAACTTAAATAAGCTAGACTTCATCATAATGTTTGAGGAATTTTATGGTCAAACAAAGATATTTACTTAAAAGGGACAAATATTAGATATTAAATTTTATTATGATTAATTAATATCTAATTAAAAATGACACTAG
>JANPWT010000007.1:20572022-20584907 GCA_024678245.1 Erythroxylum densum
ATCATCCTCCCCGATTCCAAATCCTGAAACATACAATGAGTTGACCAAAAATTAGCTTTGCAATTCATATCTTTGGTTAGCTTGTTGATAGAAACAAGGTTATATGAAAGATTTGGAATGTGAAGAACATTTTTTAGTGTTAAGGTATCTGAAATAGGGACTGTCCCTTTTCCTGCTACTAAAGCTAGGGAAGCATCTACAATTTGAATTTTTTGGTTCCTTGCACACGGTGAGGAAGAGAAAAAAAATTTAGAGCTACTAATCATGTAATCGGTGGCTACAGAGTCAACTATCCAAGAGTGGGAGGGTAGAGAACAAGCAAAGGCTTTTGGAAGGATTATACTTGATTGGACCACAAAACAAGAGGGTTTTTTGGAATTCTCAGCTGGAAGGAATGCGTACATATGATCAAGTTGTTCCTTTGTGAGAGGAAAGGTCCTGGTCCAGTTGCAGGTGTCTTGGTCATGACTGGGTTGGTTCCCAAATTGCAAAGCTTTCCCGTCTCTTGCGCCACTAGCCCATTTTTTCTTCCAATTTGCTAGTTTACCATGTATCTTCCAGCATGTATCTCTTGTATGTCACGGTTTTTTGCAAAAATCGCACCAAGTTTTTTGCTTGTTTTTGCCTTTCTCACCCTCACTGTCACTATTCTTTGAGACCAATGCTGAACCTTCATTCGGGAATTCTATAGTGCCATTTTTTCCCAACATGACACTCTTCCAAGCTTCCTCTATTCTGACTTCAGAGAAGACTTCTCAGATTGAGGGTAGTGGCTTTCGTCCCAAAATTTGTCCCCTAACTTCATCCAATTCTTCCTTCAAACCAGCCAGAAAAACAAACACTCTTCTCTTGTCAACTCTCTCTCTATATTGGGCTGCATCTTCTAGATCTTTCCACTTTGTTTCCTCAAATAGATCCAACTCGTGTCATATTATAGTCATCTCATTATAATATGCAGTCAAATCTTGCTCACCTTGTTGCATCTTCTACATTTTGGAATTGCGTTCAAACAGCTGAGCATAGTTTTCCAGGTTTGAGTATGTTTCTTTGACTGCTTCCCATACATCTTTGGCTGTTGGGAGAAAAATAAAGGGTCTTCCAACCCTTGGTTCCATGGAATTGATAAGCCAAGTTGTAACCATGGCATTCTCCAAGCACTTCTGGTCGAAGTTGGGGTCTTCTGACCTTGGAATTTGGATTGCTCCTGTTATGTACCCTATCTTTCCTTTTACAGTAATTACGAGACGGGCTGATTGGGACAATTCTAGGTAGTTTCTTCCATTCAGCTTCTGGATTGAAATTTGTAGGGAATTTTCTAGTTATATGCTAACTAAATCAGGTTGATTTCTTGATCCAGACAAAGGGGTGGAGCTGCTGGTGGTCTCGATGGATGAAGATCGAGATCCCACCATTGCAGCCTTGTAATTCATGAAAGAGCGTGAGGCTCTGATACCATGTAAAAACTTCGATATATATTCAGAAGTTATTATTAACATATGCTGCAGTTCTTATATAGAACTAGGGTACATAGTTATGGGAGTCTTCCTAATTTAGGAAGACTCATTATTTGGAAATATCTCTAATATAGCTAGATATTATAGCTAAGGATAATCTCTGAGGATAATCCCTTAGTTAAGGGACTATCTACTATTACGGGATTCTCTACGGTTGTTTACATGGGACTGATGCTTGTAAATGGTGAAAAAGAAATGAATGAGTGATAAATTAAAATATAACCTACTGTTAGGATGTTATCACTTTATTTTGTATCCATTAATTCAGTACACAAAAATTTGACCGACATACTTGTGGTTTTGCTCATGATGGTAATCCTTTTTGTAAGCAGGTATCAAATACCAGAGGATTGGCCATATCAAGAGGCCCGAAGACTTTTTAAAGAGCCACTTGTCCTTTCTGATGAGGGGCAAACTGATCTTAAGTGGAATGCTCCAGATGAAGAAGTGATTATCTCTTAATTACTTGCTTATTTTAATGTCCCTTATTTTGTCTTTGACATTTTATAGGCTTGCACTATCTTGTCAAACTTGTAGGGCCTGATTTCTTTTCTGGTTAATGAGAATGGTTTCAGCAGTGACAGGGTGATGAAGGTACTGATTATTAATATCTATGTGCTTTTTCTTAGCACCGGGATTGTCTTACATGGTCCTTTTGTCATTATCTACTGACTGTTACAGGCCGTAGAAAAAATTAAGGCAGCCAAGAACAAATCTTCTCAGGGCCGGTATGTAATGCTTAAACATTTAAGATGATTCTTTGAATGTTGTTAGTGTAACAAAGCAGTTGCTAGGATTCTATGACATATTTCCTTAAAATGATTGGTTATGTATGCGGAAGCATTCATTTGTCATCCTGCTCTAAGAGTTATGCGATAATTATTTGTTTCAGTTCTCTCTACAGCTAACCTGTGTGATAGATTAACTGTCTTATCAAAACTTACCATCTCCTCATCCTCATGGTAAGATGTGCATCACAAATCTTTTGTTATCTGTTGGTGAAATTTGTACGGATCGCAAAATTGGCCCGAGTTGACTGTGCTTCATGCTGGGCAAGCTTGTGCTGGCAGACTAGGTCTAGGTTGGGCAAAATGGCATTGTTTTTTCAAAGCATAGCCAAAATGATGCCATTTTGCCCTTCGAGCTGAAAGAAGTTTGGGGTCTGGTCCATTGCCGACCTTAAACATTTGCCTATCGTCCTAAAAATGGTGAAAGAAATAAAAAGGAAGAGAAGAAAAGAAACATACATTTATCATCTAATCTTTTTCTTATGCTTACATCATCAACTTGGATTCTGAATGCTACAATCTTCGTTGAGACTACCACATTACCAGACCATGGTTTCAATAGTTTTACCTATTACCTCCGGATAGTGTCAATTCCTTTCTCCCCCTTGTTGTATTTGATAGAGATTGATATTTAGTGCTATTTCCTTTAGTTATTCAAAATAGAGACCGATACTTCGTTGTACTTCCTTCAAGCTTTTTGAATATTTGGATCCTGACAAAAGTTCTATTCTTGTGTTTTCCATTTAGATCTCTTGGTTTGATGGATCAATGTTCTTGATGTGGTAATTCTGTCCTAGGGAGGAAAATGAACTTTAAGGTTAGGTTGATCTGAGTTGTGAAAGGGCCGGTTCAGGATTATTGAGTAAAAGTTAGCAATTGGTTGATTCTAATTGTTAGGGATTATGAGGGCAGATTTGAATTGGAATTTGATCTTTTGTTAAGGGGTTATGGGTCTATGCTTCTTACTAATTTTTCATTTTTAATTGTTTTGCTCTTGGGGGTTGAACTGAGGGAGCTAGTAAAGGAGCTGTTTTCTTGTTTCCATTTTGATTTGAAGGTTTCGTTTTACTTTCTATGATGATCCTCTGTCAGAACATAATTCAGGTGTTAACATAATATCTAGTTGTGAATTCACAGCAAACGTTACCTTTTCTTAACATGTCATAATTTAGAGAGGGCATGATATGCTATTGTTTTCTCGTTTTAATATGTTCTTTATGAATCTCTGTAAAATATCATGGATGATGGGGAACAAGTTTACTTGCATACAACGGTAGATAATTATTCCCTTTTGGGCTCCTTTGGACTTTCCACATTTTCTTATATTTTTCCCTTTTCCTGGTCTGATTTCTTTAAATATCTTTTGACAGATTGGAATCATTTTTTAAGCCTGTCACTAACACACCTGCTCCAATTAAACGGAAGGTAAAACCTCATGAAGTCTTTCAATTGTCAATAAGTTATTTCTCTTTCTATGTAATTTGAGGTTGGCAGAAATTCATCTTCGTTCTAGATGATTCTTTGGCAAGATTTTGCGTAAATTTAGAACATAAAATTTAGTAGCTTAAATTGATTGTGGTAATGAGAATGTGTGAAGTTATCTGCAAGTCCTTGAACGTGGCTGGTAAACAGAGGTGTGAGGAGATTTATATGGCTGATTAGGATGACTAAGGTGGTGGGATTGGGTGATGGTGGTAATTTCATGGTTATCTAACCGTAACCCCCGTTCTGTAAGGTGACCATACTAGTACATAAATGCTCCCAATTAAAATTTTCTTTGCATCCTTATTATTATTCTCTCAGGTCTCGTGAGTTTTTTTTGAAATTTATTTTCTGTGTTTTGTTCATATTGTTTCTGATATTTATCTAATCTGAGTGCATACCTATATTTTCTCCTTGGTCTGAACAACTTTAAAGGTAACTAACGGAAACTTAAAATGATTCCTTCAGCCTAATATGTAAGCTCTCTACTGGATGATACACAAACCCACCTGCATCATTGCAGAAATTACTTTCCCTTTACGTGCTGTAGTTTGACAACTTTAGACGTCCTTTGCGGTCTGTTGGGGGGCAAGATAAGATGATTACCCCCCTTTTTTGCTTGTTATAGTCCTCAGGAAAATGTTTGGGATTTTTTGATACCACTTCTCAGTGCCTTATATGACAGGAAACCAAGTGCACTCTTCGATCTTTTAAACCAGCCATCAAACATAAAATGCCCAAACCCAATGATAGCTTAAAGCTTCCAAATCTTGATCTGGGCTCAAAATGCTGCACACTTCCATGCAAAGATGTTTGCTTTGGCATATGAAGCTGAAAATCTGGTGAACCTCCACAACCAATCTATAGTCATTACTAAACATTGAAGAATGGGATTTATGAGCTTGAACTGTAATTGAAGTTTTGTTTCTGGTGCTATAACTCTATCATACAACATTTTGGTCTTTTATAGGGTTGAGATTTATGAGATATTACAGAGTTGTGGCCACTGGTTTCTTTTTCTAACTTGGTTTTTTTTCCCCCATTTTTTGGTGTACACATTTCCTTTTGCATGGGGAGATTATTTTGTTGATTGTTTATTCATCATTTTGCAAACATTTTGTTGATTGTTTATTCATCATTTGGCAAACTGTTGTAGCTTTTTCATGTAATTATTGGCTAGTCCTACCACAGGAGATCGTGGTTCTAATTCTTCTTTTCTACAGGAAGCCACTGATACTATTCCCAAAGGAGTTGGTGCTAAAAAGGCCAAGAATGGTGGTAAGAAGAGGAAATAGTGAATTTGGTGTATGACCTCATGGATAGGTATCCAAATCAGGTAAAAGTGTCGTTATGTATGTGTACATCCATTTGCACTCATTTGAAAAGCAATTAGTCTTGACTCTTTTCTCTTTCCTTTTTTTTCCCTTTAAAAATTTTTACTTTCTTGAGGTAAAATAACTTGATGAGCACGGTGACTTCCTGAATTTAGGAACTGAGCTCACCTCCTCGTGTTGCACTGCTGAAATTAAGCACTTTAGCAAAAATGGCTGGTTTGTTTTATAGGATATGGAACTTTTTGATTTTCGACCCTCTGATTCATGGTAGTTTGGATTATTCGATCCAAGCTGGTGAACTTTGTTAACTAATGCAGGAATTTGGGGTTTAACTTGTCTAAATTGTTAGTGCATATTGTTGAATGCCATACTTCTCTGGGAAGCAGTTCTATAAACCATTTTGATTCCTACTCTTTCGTTCATTTTTCTTAAATAACCTGAAGCAGTTACTGTAGGTTTTAGGCTGTTGAATATGTTGAAGCCTGTAATAGTAGGGTCGCGTTTCTGATGGTTGAAATCAAATGGCAACGATCCTGTTGTGCAACTTTTCTGACAGCCAAATGTTTCCAGTGTGTATTGCAGGTTGGCATCAAGCTTCTTGTAAATTCAACCGAACATGCGCTGGTAGATATTTTCTTGTATCATAAGTTGCAGAGCTTTATGAGAAATGCTAAAGCTATTGGCAAATGTATCAGACTTTTCCTTTTCCATTTGATGTCACTGCTGAATTTCACTGTTTAACTTGTTTCCAAATTTGGATAGTTGTAGCGTGTTATGTTATGCAATGATGTATACTGAAGGGAGAGTCAAGTGACTCCCGTCCAGCCCAAACCAAAGGTCTAGGTTTCGACTCACTGGTGGCGAAAAACGAAAATTGAAACTCCAATTCAGCTGCTAAGTCTTTAGGAAAGAGATTGGACCTTAATTAAAAGGTTCATTGGGCTAACGTACAGTTGAAGGTCATAAATCCCTAAATGTTCGTCCTCAACCCCACACCATTCGACCATCTTGAGAACAAGATTTGTAACTTCTTATTAACTGCTTGTTCCATTTTGTCAGTTTGATAAGATAAAATAGGCATGCAATCGAAGATCCATTCTGTACTATACGTTCTATAAATAACCATTTCCAACGTACATCATTTTCTCCTGTTCATCCATTTTCAACCTTTGAGAACCAACACTTGTTTTTGCTATTTTGCCGTGATATATATATAGGCACATAGGCCTTGATTGTACACATCTTCGAGCTTTTATTTGTTTTCTTTTAATTAAAAGAGTAATAAAGGTCGATTAAGTAGGAAAAATTCATGGCGGCTATGGGGGGCTTATTTGCTATGACAATTCTTATGATGGTGGCCAGCATTGTTGCGGATCCAGATCTGCTTCAAGATGTATGCGTAGCAGATATCGCTTCTGGCGTTAAGCTGAATGGATACCCTTGTAAGGCAAGCATAAATGCTGATGATTTCTTCTTCTCAGGGTTGGCCAATCCAGGTCCCACAAACAACTCATTGGTGACCCCTGCAAACGTTCTGAAGATACCAGGACTCAACACACAGGGGCTCTCATTCTCCCGCATTGACTATGCACCAGGAGGTGTCAACCCTCCCCATACACACCCTCGAGCCTCAGAGCTGATATATGTGCTGGAAGGTGAACTTGAGGTTGGATTCGTTACCACCACGAATGCGTTGGTGTCAAAGGTCATCAAGAAAGGCGACATTTTTGTGTTTCCAAGGGCTCTGATGCATTATCAGAAGAATAATAGCAATAAGCAGAGTGCTTCAGTCCTTGCGGCTTTTAACAGCCAATTGCCTGGAACTCAGTCCATAGGTACTGCGCTGTTTGGGGCTACCCCAGGAATACCTGACCCTGTTTTGTCCAAGGCTTTCCAAGTTGGCGCCAACCAGGTCGGGAAGATCAAGTCTACTTTTTCGCAAAAATAAACTGTTTTACTATTATACCGCTATTCTTTTCTTCATAACACTGTGTGTTTCATAATCCACTTTAATTTCCATATCATGTTATTAAATCTATTGTTTTTAATTAATTCAGTCATTTTAAGTTAAACGTACATTTCTTATTCTTAGAATTACAAAAAATAGCGATAAAAAATATCCAATGAAGTTTTTTTTCTTCTTTTTTTTGCATGATTAAAAAGCAGCGACTCAAGGCCTTGCCATTGCCAAATAGGTATATATATATATATATATATATATTTTTTTTACAGGGAAAATAAAAACAGATACATCAAAATCTCGGGAAACAAATCCCGGCCATATCCTCTAAGAGGAATGGGAGGCACCCTATGGGTGAAGAATGGAGAATGGACAACCCGTGACCATAGGTGTCTGCTGAATGGGCAAGCCAGTCCGCGCATCGGTTGCCCTCCCGGTAGATGTGACGAGGCCGAACAACCCAATTCCGTGCGAGGAGAGCATTAATCTGCTTGACGAGGGGGTCGGGGGAGTGAGACCGAGCAGTGTGAGAGGAGATGGTGGAGGCCACTGTGAGGGAGTCGACCTCGAGCTCTACCTTACGGAAACCCAAGTCCCAAGTAAGCTGCAAACCGGAGAGAATACCCCAAAGTTCTGCCGTATGGGACGAACAGCGACCGATATTCTGCACAAAACCACCGACCCAGGCACCAGAACTGTCTCGGAGGAGGCCGCCTGCTGATGCAGAGGATGAGTGGCTGAGACAAGCTCCGTCCGTATTCAGTTTAATCCAGTCAGTAGGAGGTTTGATCCAACCTACGAGGCGAACTCCGCGGGGGGGCGGCCCTAAACGTGCCCGGTGATGCCAAGTCGAAGTCTGAACGATAATTGAACTATACTTTGCTGGACTACATGTGTTTGACATAGTTAAAGACAAAACTTAATACAACACTTGAAATATTGGAAAAGCTTTTAGGTTGTATTTTTTCCTTGAATTTGTGCCCTTTCTGGGTTTTCATCGGTTTTTTTTTCCCTTCATGTAATAAAAATGTAAGTCTTTGTTTTGCTTGCCACTGTGATCTCCGACGACAAGCAACACAAGTAAGCAATTAGTCTAACTTGTTATTGCTCTCTCCTATTTTGAAAGTTCCTTCTTTTGTCACTTGTTATCACAGTTAAACAACTATTTCCAGAGTTTTTTCTTACGGGTTTCATGTGGTAACTAGCTAAAACGCGTAAAGATTCTCATCAATGCCTTAAATAATGGTAACCCATTCCCTGTTTCTGTCAACCTGGATTTCATGTTTTAGATGTGACTGCTAATTGAAAGTGCAGGTAGGTGAGATTTAGATTTTATTTTTTAGATATGACTCTAATTGGGGAACAGATCTTCTGTTCCCTGTTCCCAAGCCATCTCATTCGTCTAATTTTTGCGGGTTTCATTTATTGAATGAATGGATTTTCATAGAATAGAGTAGGTACAGAATAATGAGAACAGGTGATCTAATCCGTTCTAATTAAAAGTGCATGTATGAGTTCAGATCCTTTGCCCCAGTTATCCTATTTTAATCCTGTTTTCATTCCAAAACGATGTCATATTTAAGCGGAAATAAGGTTGAAACAGGGTAATTGACACAGAGGATCTAATGCCGTGACGTTGAAACCCATTCTCTTTTGAATTAAATGAGAATGTGCAATATGATTATAATGCTATTAGAGAGGTTGATTAGGTATATTTAATATTAAATTTCAAACCCATTTTCTCCTTTACTAATTATAGATAAGTTATTATCAGATTGTAATGTTTAGTTTTATTTGTAAGATATGTTAATGAATATGAAAAAGCTAATTATTATATAATTTAATTTTGTAGAACATTGTCCATTTCATCATTGTTGGAGTTTTTTTTTAATTATTGTTAATGATCATTAAATTCTGGAATATGATCAAAGTCATTTGAATGATGATAAGTTACATTATTACACTCAGATTATTGTGAGAATAAGAATACTTGGTCATTGGTAAATAGTTTTATTGACCTCCATAGTAGATCAATAAAATGAATTTACTGAACCAATATTTTTGCTCCATATGATTACATGGAGGTAAAAAGAGAACCGTAATATGTCTTTTGTGGTCAGTCAACATCAAATTTCGCATATTGGAATTGACAGATAAATTAACGCCTCCTGTAAAACAATTATAGGATCGATTCGTTTTTGCGTACCCGTATTCATATCGTTTGTCGTGAGATGTCGATTTCGTTAAATGCTTTTATTTCCTCTCGTCTTCTTTCATTCTGATTTTCTCAATGGTTAAGAATGATTCATTTCATAAGTTTTGCAACTTATATACCATTACCAAAGGGCATGTCCTTTGGAATTAGAAGAGAGAGGAAAAGGGTCTGTGACCCATTTGAGACTCAGTCGGTAATACCCAATAACCATTATCTTGGGTGCGTTTCATAGGACTCAATACGATAAATTACATGGGACATGAAATAATCTAACAGCTCAATCTCCATAGACCTCTATAATAATTAGAACATAATGATTAATTGGAAAACATAAATATATTAATGTAATTTGGCATCTTTGGAAATAATTCTAATTTATTTGTTATGATATATTAGATATAATGTAGGTAATTTTTGTATATATTATGGTAGGTTTTAAAAAAACATGATGATATTTTTTTTGTATAATGTGGTGATATTTTATGTATAATATAACATTATTTCTTGGGTAATATTATGGTATCTTCTATTTAATGAACTTGTTTTTTTTTAAACTAATGTTGTAATATCTTTTGCAGAAATAAGTAATAATAATTGTAATTTGTATGCAACTATTATTTATTTATAGGTTTCTCCTACATAGATATATGTACCAAAAATGTAAAGGTTTTAACATTTGTGGCTCTTGACTAAGTGAGATCTTAACATATGGATTTCATGATAACAAAATACATTGTTTTTAATGAATTTACTTTTGGTGATATTAGTAATTCTATTATAATGGAAACAAGCGATATGTAAATGATGAAGTTTCATAGATGGGAAAAATGAGTAAATGAGTCAATAGAATAAATAGAACAATTAATGGATTGAGACAACGAGTGAAGTGAAGCATATGTGCAATTTAATAAAGAAACAAGAACAAGGAGGAATCAAACATATTAAGATTTAAACAAATAATCACAATCCTTTTTGATTTATCTTTGATTATTTCAATGAATTAAAGACTCAATCATTTTATGATCATTTTTATAGGAAATAATGTATAAATACTTTCATAATCAAAAGCATTTTTTTAATCTTTAAAGAAAACCTTTTGATGCTTTAAGAAATTTTATGATAACTTTTGAAATGATTTTAGATTAAGTTTTTGTAGATGAAATATATTTTAATCTTTGAAAGAACTTGAAATTTTTGAAATTTTTTTGAAAAAGTATTTTAAAGTACATTAGTTGACTAATATGTGTATGCGGTTAAACAAATTGGCTAAAAAGTTTGTACCATTAGTTTATTAAATATACATAATGGTTGACCAATGCTACTGTTACTAGCCATTGTAATGACTACTTTTTAATGTTAACAACTATTTTAGGATGTTTTTGATATAAGATTATACATGAATTATGAACAGTAGGTTAGACATATTAGAGAGTTGTTAACAACCTTCAAAGAATAGAAAGTAAACGTTTTCATTAGATAACATATTCTGAGTCTTTGTCAATAATGTGATCAAGAAAAGGAGTTTTGAGTTGTATAATTGTTACAATTGTGAAAATTACATAGGGTTTACTTTGTGAGTGTTCCTCTTCACCTTGAATAAGATTTGTAAAGTATTACTCTTCATCCTAACAAAGCAGGATGATTATAAGAGTTCCTCTTCACTTGTGACAAAGAAGATGTTACATAAATGGTTGCTTTTCACCCATCAAAAAAAGAAGACAGTAAATTCGCAAAAGGACTTAGGAAGTAGATGTAGGCCAAGGGTTGTTTAACTAAACCACTATAAATCAATCTTCACTCTCTTTTCTTACTCTCTTCAATTATTATTATTACTGCTTTGCGACTATTATATATGAATTTTTAATAATCATTATTAGAATAGACAAGTCAATTGTTAGCTTAAAAATAGGAAAAAAGTAAACACATAAAATTCACGCCTTCTTATGTGCTATCCAAAGACCAACAATTGGCATTAGAACAAGTCTCATTAATTGTTTAGATTTCTAGCAAAATACGGGTAAAAATGTTTGTGGTACAATTTGATGCACTCATGTATAGGTATATCCTTTTCTTTGAAGGTGACAGTTATATATATTGCAAAACTATAATGAAGCATTTTCAATTAGCCAAAGTGTTAGCCTTTGGATAATTATAGAGAATATTCCTCATACCCTAATAAGAATAATATTGGTAGATAAAGTGGAGACTAAAGTACTAAAGGATATAAATTATCTATTTCCTTGCTAAGCATTTTGCATATACTTTTTACCTATATGATAGAGCTTTTGGAAAGTGGTGGGAGAAGTATTTTTTCCCCCTTTTGGATACTTATAAATTTTTATGCCATATAACCTTTGTAATGTTGAACAAAAGGAGGAGATTGAAACTTAATCATTCATGATGCATAAATTAAAGGGGGAGCATAGATTAGATATTGCTTTATCATAGGGGCACTTAATGATGTATGCTAAACATACTTTATTTTTAGCATGATTTTCATAGCACATTGCTTATATTTTGCATAATTCTATAGGATTTAATACTCAAAATAAGAAACATTCTATTTTAGGTCCTATTTCCAACTCTTTAAGAAAAATTATCAAATTTGGGGAAGAATTGGACCAATTTAAAGTAACTTTGGAAGAATTAAAGGACCCTAGAATATGGCACCTGAATGTCAACGTGTTAGGGCCATGTTCACCATATTCCAAGATGGTTAGCTGTGCTTGTCCCTTGCCAACCTATATACCCCGGTGTTGGTATCTAGATCAAGCAACACAAAATATACACATCTCTGTCTAGGTCTTATATTGGCAGTGTAAATTTTTTAAAAGAACTGTAGAATGTGCCAAATACAATATAGTTAGTAACAAGATCCCATGGGGCCATGTTACTCATTAAAGATAAGGATTTCAAATTAAAAAGAAGAAATATAAAAGAAACAGAGATTTTTGGCAAGTGATAGTTAGAAAGTAGTGGAAAATCATTTTAGAAGCCCTTCTATATCAGCCATTAATCAAAAACAGGTCAATCTTAAAAGAAAGAAAAGGATTCAATAAGATACATCAAAGATTCAAGATTTAAGACTCATAATAATAATTTCTTATTCTTATTTTTATGTTGTTATTTCTTGTTTAATTATAAACTAATTATGATATTCAATTAACCGAGATGGATCCTAGGATTTTATGTGTTAATTTGATGGATCTTTTAGTTTAATGAATTTCTAGTTTTTTGAACAATTATTTATCCATGTTCTTACAATTGATTGAATTGAAGGAGCAAAAGTGAAAGATTCAATTATTTGATTCATGAATTGACATTCGATAAAAGAAATGTACGATTAGATTATAATGTGGATAACGAGAGTTAATGTTGGGTCCGGGCCCCGGATCCCCGATTCCCGAGGCGGCCCCTCGGGTCGCGCCCGTGCCGAGCTCCCAAACCGCGGACCCGATCCCAACATCCATACACAATCGATCATCCGATACACACACACATACAATCGCATATACTACTAGCTACACATGCATTTCCATAACATTCACAACTATAATTTAAAGACCCCATAACCATAGGGATTTCATACTAT
>JANPWT010000007.1:20592025-20609582 GCA_024678245.1 Erythroxylum densum
GATGTAAGTAGTAGACATGTAAACTATTTTAAACGTATCTCAAAGAAAGTCATTTCATCTTATTTCTTCTCCCAACCGATGCTTATTTCATTACATTTTGATATTATTTTTTATTTAACTGTGATGTTAAAATTTTCCCTGCGTATAAATTCAGTGGGCATTTTCACTGCGTATTTGCGCAGAGTTAACCTGCTAGTTTGCTTTAAAGGCTATTACCACTTCTGTAGATACCAATCATAGGGTGTTTTGTTCTTGTCACCCACGTTTGAAGAAATTAGCAGGCAATTCAGTAAATGTTCTAATATTTTTCTATTCCGATACAAAATTATATCCTAAATGATCTCTGGATTCCATATTCGAATATCGTTATGTGTATTAAGATGTTTATGAATTTTATTTTATAATGTATTTTCCATCACTTAAGTGTCATGAATCATTTACTTGTGAATGTTAGATGACTACTAAGAGTAGTAGCCATCATGCATCTTATTCCCCCACTAAGTTATATGCTTAGCATGATGGCTTTTCCTTCGTGTAGGTCTTGATAAGTAGGGTTAAGGTTGGGACAGTTGCAATGGCCAAAGAAGGATGTGTAACGTTTTTGAAAGATTTTGTGTCTAAAGATTGCATTGTATTCATAAATATTAAGGAAAAATTTTGTAGTAGTTATAAATGGTCTGTATTAACCTTAACTTATGATGAGATTTTTAAATATATGGATATGATGTATGTAATATGTGAACTGCATATAAACCATAATGAATTATGAAATGTGATATGTGTTTGCTTTATCTCTGGGAATTTTTGGTTTAACTAGGTCTGTTTTATGTGCATCCGTATATCCTCCTAGGGGTATCATGATGTCGCAATCCTCCTAGGGGTATCAAGCTATCACAATTCCAATAAGAATGAGATAAGAATTATTCCTTTTTGTTTGAACTTATAAATTGAATACGGAATAAAGAGATTAAATAAAAAAAAAGAATGCATAAATCCTTTCATAATCAAGGAAAATTTTACTTTGATCATTGAAGAAATTATCTTAAACATTAAATAAAATTTTAAAGAATTTTTAAAATGATTTTAAATCAATTTTTTTATCAAAGGAATGTGTTTTGATGTTTACACTTAAGGAAATGTATTTCAAGTATACTGATTGATCAATATATGTCTGTCGTCAACCATTCTAGCACATTATAATCTAATGAGTCAACCATGTGGTTCGAAAGGTTGTGTTGTGAGTTTGTTATTGTTGTATTGATTGACCAACATACATAATGATCGAACAATGCTATTGTTACCAACCATTGTAACAACTAGTTTATGTTTCTAAGCACTGTTTTAGGTTGTTTTGAATATAAATATACCATATATGAGTTGTGAAAAGTAGCTTGGTGATTGCATTGAGGTGTAGTTATAGCTAACACTAACGAGTACGAGTCAATCCCACAAGGACTATAATTACGAGTACTTACTATCTTTTTATTATCTAGTCTAATAAATTATGGTCCTTATAATTAATCAAATTCAAAATTAAAACAATAATCTTAAATAAATAAAAAACAATTGACTAATTAGAACAAACATTTAACTAAGAAGTAGTAAAGCAGGGCGATGGTACCTAGAATTCAAATCCTTTAGAACTTCTAATTAAATTATGATTTCACTTGTCAATTTAATCTATAATTCATTAGACAATGGAAATTCCTCCATTTATCCTAATATCTTTCTCAAGACTATTAGCAAAAAAAATCCTAGGGTAAATAATTGAAATCTCTTTCTAATTAAAAGTTTACTATTATGTTTGACTTTAATTTGTAGATTTTTCTTGACCTATCTCTAGGTTTGCTTACAACTATTTTCAATTATGCTAGATTTATTCATATAAAGATTTTTCAATCTCAATTGCATGAAATAATACATAAACCGTCATGCTAGCAATATTAATTCAAGAATAATTAAAAATTTATAATTGAATCTTAATGAAACTAAAGAAATAATTAAAATAAAATAAAATCGCTACAAGGTCTATCCCAGGGGTTTATCTAATCTAAGAACCAACAAAGATTTAGTTCCTAATAGTATAATATATAATATCAAAACTAAAGAAAAAAATAAAATCAAAAGAAATATGATGCAATCCTTTTTCTTTGTTCTCTCTATCATCTAAAGCCATTAATTTGTGCTTCTCAAGTTTCTTATTCACTTTCACTTTCAATTTTACCTTTTATATTTTAAATTTTAAATTTTTGGGTAGTACATGGACATCAACATGGCCTTGTTGATGGTAGTGTTGATTAAAAATTATGAAACCCTCAAATTCGAAATGGACACGAACTCAAAATATGAACATCAACATCAAAACAAATGTGTTAGTCTCCAAAATGGGCTTCCTGATGATTGTATAACTCTATATAACTTTAAAACCACTTAGTTTGCATGAAACATGGTCATGTTGAAGTACATGTGTTGGTTCCCATAATGATTTCCAGCATCTTCATAAGTTGGTCAAAATAGCTCCAAATCACCCCAAACTTGTCCTACTTTATTCTTTGTTTCCAAATAAGTGATTAAAACCTAAAAACATAATATGAACAAATTCAGTACCAAAGAAATAAAAACACTCAAATAAAGCAAACGAAATGCACTAACTATAAACATACAAAAATATGGACAATTAAGCACTTATCACTTATACAACTAGAGAGTTTTTAAGAGTATAAAGAAGATAGAGAGTGAATATATATATTACATAACACATTGATTTTTTCTTTGGTGTGAGCAAGAGATGTAACATATGGTACCAATTCTAATGGTTTCTTATTTTTAGTATAAAAGTTTTCAAAAACTTATTGCCACCACTGTTTATTGTTTAAGGAAAAAGGAGAATGGAAACTTGTATATTATAAGTTTAATGTCAAAAAGCATTTTGGAATAGTATTTTAGAAAAATTAAAATTGTGTTTTACGAAATGTTATGCTATTACTAGATTTGATGATGCACGAATAAATTGTTATGGAAAATGTTTTACCATGAGCTTTATGATTGTATGGAATATTGCAGTTATATTGTTATGTAAAGTTCAAATTTTCAATTTTCTTATAAACTAATTACACTCACTGAGCTCATTTAGCTCACCTTTATTTTTATGTTTTTAAACAAACCACCCTAGCTATGTGTATAAGTGTTGCAGTAATTGGGAATTCACCTCAAGATTAGTTGTATCGTCAGGTGTTGTTGTGTTTTTATTATTTTTGCTATAGATGTAATATGTTTTAAGCTATTTTGGAAAGAGTTCAAAAGTGTGATCTTATGAATATTAATGGAATTGTAAATATTTTTTCTTAATGAACTATGAGATCTTTGATCCTCAATGATGTTTTTAAAATGTTCAGATGTATATGTTTGTGAATGCTTATGATGTAGACCTGAGGTCTCATTCTAGAAGTTGAGATGGTATACGAAATATTGGAAGTGTTTTAAAATGTGTTATGCAGGTATTTTTTTGAAAATTTTAGGAAGGTCAAAATACAGTCGTTGTATTGTCGAAATTTTTAATAAAATGAATAAAAGAAAAGAAAAGGTATCCCACTATTTTTAGCACTTTTAACTTTTAAAGTATAATTTTTTTAATAGATGAACTGCTTGACTTTGCGGGAACCTTTCAGTTGAGTAAGATATTGATTGGAGGGCTATCGTGGGGTTACAGGTAGGGCTTCACTTGGGTTCCTAAAGGGAAACACCGGGATGGGTCCTTTCAGGTGGCATCAGAGCTAGGTTTGAAATAGGGTTGTCTATACGTGTTATGATTTCGTAATGTGGTTTTATGTGGTTTTGTCAACAAGGCAACCTAAAAGTTTTGATATTTTTCAGTGTTATATAATTTATAGAGGCGTATGTTCGTTTAACGAACATACACTATACATTTTTATAAATTTACAATTTTGACCCTCTAGATGGCAAAATCTCTCTTCAAGTCTTCATGAAAGTTGTAGATCTCGAAGTCCTCTTTGAAACTGTCCTAAAATTACCTTACTCTGATATCTCTAATGAAAGTTATGTCAATTGTCCCAAGATAGGTACAATATGATTGAGGAAATAATGATGTTTGATTCTTTTGGTTATAACTTCATCATCCAACCTCCAAATGAAATGATTCTTGAACTAATAGATTCCTAACACATTTTTCTACCGCTCCACAAAAATTGGTAGCCTTTGGTGGTGATTTGAAAAAGATTGATGGAAAGAAAGTGAGAGAATCGGTTGGAAGAACATGAATTGTTTATGAACATACTTTGGCATTTGAGCATATCTTGGTCTATATTGATCAAATAGAAAACTTTTTGTGATGTTATGAGAATGAAAATGAATCAATGATGGCCAATGAGAGTTCATAGAAATAACTCTACAGGAAAATACACACACTCACATCTTATGACTTCCAGATAGTTGGGCTCCGAAAACAGGGTCCAACAGTTTACTTTAAGTTCATAGCATAATGCACCAACAAAACCTTAGAAGTCCTAAAGCCACACTAAAGGCTCCAACACTTCTAAGTACCTTCAGCTCGGGAGGCTGAGCATAGGGATGGATCAGTAAATGTTTTTCTTTATGAATCAACCATGTTTAGAATAGTGAAGACTGGCAAAACCACTAGTGGAATTTTGTTTCTACCTTGACTGAACAATACACATACAGGTAGTGGCAATGCTCTAGCCGTGGGAGGCCCTAGTAATGTTAGGGATTTTGATCGAGTGTATTTGTAAGTTAGGTGCAAAACTGTCTAATAGGAGTAGAGACCCTGAAAGTGCCCTAATTTGGTTAGATCAGGATAAGAATAATAAATTTAAATGGCTTGGCGATAGAAGGATGAGACGAGGAATATCATCTAGTTAGAGGTTAGTTAGACCACCTACAGTGCCCAAAGACTCCTAAAACACTAGAAGCTCAATACAAAGGTGTAGTTAATGTGGAAAGAGATCACCTACATAGGTTGGGGTAATTGTAGTAACCTAGCAGGATGCTGATGATACATCTGGTATTGTGATAGGTAGTGATGAATATATTGAGATCAATCCCATAACTATGCACTCGTATGTGCCAAAAGATTTCATTAGATAGATTAGCGTGAAGTTGGAGCTCTTAGAGTGCCATTTGATAATGACTACTTTCACTAAAACTATGCCAATAGCGTAGAACGTTCATAAAGGTAGTTGCATAATAGTTAGACTTAAAAGCTATCTAATGAATTTATCTTACCAGATATCCATGACTATGAAGTCATACTAGGAAGGAAATTGACTAATAGTACATTTTGTTAATGTGGGTTGCTTCTAAAGGAAGTTAGGATTTGTATATAAAGGAAGTTAGATAAGTATTTAGCATAAAATGTAGAATACTCCCATCTTTTAACATATCAGCCATGATAGCTAGAAAAGTACTAAAAATTACTATATAAGTTATTCAGTTCTATGACTCAATAATTAAAGAAGTTTATGAGGTCATGAGCATTTTAATACTGGAAAAGTAATTTGTGATTATATCTGGACGATGAAATTGCTTATTACAATTGAATTCATTGAGGATTAATTATTTATACGAGTAATTGGTGACTAAATTTTGATATATTTAAATGTTATGACCATATAGAATTGTTGATCAGAATAAATATTAATCTTAGCATAAAATTTTGTTTTTAAGGGCAAGTATATTTTTGATTGTAAGGTGATTTGTGGATTCGTACAAAGCAATGTTATGGATGAAATTGTGATGGAATCTTTAATCAAGATTGATGATTGAACAATATTTTTAGGAAAATGATCAATTTGATGTAAGCTTACAATTATGCATATATTAGCATATCGATTCTAAGTATTGAAAATTCATTATTTTGAGTTTCTTTTGAAATAAGTCAATAGTTTTATTTCTTGACAATCAGATGAGTGAAAATGGTGGTAAATTTTGAAGGAAATGTTAGTAATAAGTTTTGATCCATAATGTGGAATTTTCTCATTAGAATTGAGAGCTATTATTTTATAGACAATTATATTTGACGATTGGGAGAATGATAAAAAAATTATGCATGTGACCTATAAACAAGTATAACATGGAGATTTTAGATGATTAAAATTACCATATTGAGTTTTGAGGTACCTAAAATCACATAAGTTTTTTGTAGTATTAGAAATGGACAATTCAAGAAAACTTTAAATGCATGATTAAAAGTGGAGAAGATGATTCCCTCTAACTTGAAAACTAGACTAAGACTAGTCCACTATACAATACTCATGTAATGTCCTTGCTAAGCAGCATATATCTTTTCAAGTTCCAAGTTAAAGTGTGGATTAATCACAATCAATGGTATGAAACTCCTAATAAGGTAGAGGCCTATTTACCAACTTACAATCTGAACCAAATGAGGAGGGATAAATCTGTGTGGTTGGGGCACTTATCTGGTAAACACGCTAATACTTCCACTAAAGATTTTTTCAGAGAAAGAAGCTTAGAGACGGGAGGGTTGAGAGTGGTGTAGAGCAAGAACTTGATGTCTAAAGTGTAGTTCTTTATATGGCTACTGGTTATAGAGAAAATTCTTACTTTCAATAAAATACTTTTTTAAAATCAGTGGCACCTTTTTGTTATGCAAGGAGGAGCTTGAATCTGCCAAGCATTTATTCTTCAAATGAAAAGTTTCTGAGGAGGTTAAAAAATGATCCTTGACTTATGCCAACTTGATAAGCAAAGTCAACATTACAATAATTTTTTGAGCTAGTTACAAGGAAATAGAAGAGTTAACTGAGACAGAGCAGTAGCGGTAGTTTATGACTCATGGATTTTTTACTTGAGGAAGGAGAGGAATCATGGATGTTTGACAAGAAAAGAGAGAAACTTAGCACAAATGAAGAAAGAATTTACGTTGTGGATTAGAGAATAGGGAAATCAAATGTTACAGTTACAGTTTTTTTTTTTTTTTGTGAAATGGAAAAAAGACAAAGAAGGCCGTAAGAACGCAACAAAAGAAGCATTATTAACCAGAAGCTGACGAAGACCTGGCCTAGGGGCCTCCCAAATAGATCAACGCTGAGAATGAGAGGAACCGTGTTTCGCTAAGAAGTCTGCACACTGATTACCTTCCCTAAAGTTATGAACAATAAAATAATCTTAATCGCGCTGCAACAAAATCCTGTGAACCAAAGACCAAATTGATGGCTTCAAGCGAATCTAATTTCACAACTATTCTTCTATATCTACGATTCCAAGCTAGATCCAGTAGTCTATGGTTAATTGCTCGAAGCTCGGCTAGCATGTTGGTAGCATCACCAAGGAATCCTGAATAACCAACAATCCAATCCCCTTTCTCATCATGCAACCACCAAAACCTGCAGCACCTAGATTGCCAGCCGAACTACCATCCACATTAAGTGGCCTGTGCGGATGGAGCCTTCCAAGATACCCACCTGCTCGACTTCGTATTCTGATGTGCATCTGACGTAAAAGCACGTTTGCATGCATGGAGGTTACAGTAGAAGTCTCATAAGTGAGGTGCTATTCTCGTAATTATTTAAGGGAGGTAGGTTTGAGGACACTAATAGCAGTTTTGAGCAGACGGATTTGAATGAACTAAACTATGCAAATGCTGCCTGGTCTTTTTTGAATAGTTATTATGTCCATTTACTTCGGCTTTGTGTTGCCAGCCTTTATTCAAAGATGGTGTAAAACTTTGCCAACTTTGTTATAATTGAAAATCAAATATCAAATAATATAATATTATCAAAATACTATTAAGATTAATTCTTATCATACAATTATTATCAATAAGTAATATCTATTTGTCTTTAACAATTTCTTTTAGAAATATTTAATTTTATTCTTATTATAAAAAACATTTACACTTATTTAAAAATTAAATATGTATAAAATAAAATTTTTTAATTATTTATTTATAAAATAAAATAATTCAAATACTTATTTATTGTTATTCTTAATATCTGATATTTAATATCAAATATTGATATATATTCAACCTCATTTTTAGTGATCACACACTCAATATGTATAATTAAAATTTTCATTCCTATTATGTTCTATTTTCTATTTCAATTCTTATTTTTTACTTTTAATTCCAATTCTTTCATTATTAATTACCAAAAATTTCGTTTTAAGTCAATTCAAATCATGCTGCTATCATCTAATTTTGGCTTGTAAATACAAAGCCAAGTATGTGGCAATGTAATCTCTGTTGATGAATTGACTTTGGTGGGGGTACTACTTACTACTGGTCTCATAAGAAATTTATCGTTGATAATAGGTCTTTCATTGCCGCAATATGCTCATGTCGTCCCATCAGGTAACAGATTTCATTGTTGTTTCGTAACAAAATCAAGGAAAATTAGGGGGGAAAAAAAAAACACAGCTTAGCTTCCTTGGTAATCAAAGATAATTTGTCCACGGCCTTCTACAAATCACTTAAAAGGAGGTAGCTTGGCGGCCGTCAGGAATCATAAAAAGAACCACAGGCTTTGAGGACCTAACAAAGGGTACATCGCATCTGAAGTAGCCCTTCCTCTCAAGCTGCAATATCTCTCCTCGCTTCAAATTTCTCATATTTGCATCGCCCAAAGCCGCTGTCTCCTTCCTAGTATGTGGGTTTAGTACATCAAGAAAGCTCTCCCCTTCTTCCAACTGCATTACAAAGTATGAACGACTTCATTTCATGAACATGTACATATTTCCTATGATACAAAGAAAAACAAATGGAAGTTGCCATTGAAAAGATATAATAATAAGAAAACCAATTAAGGCTAGTATCCCATTTTCAGTACGTGATGTTCATTCCAAAGAAGTTGCAGTTTTCCAAAGGGAAAGAAATTTACAACTTATAGAGCGTCTTATCCTATCAGGAAAACCATTATAATCAGGTACATGAATTTTGTTCGAAACAGCTTGGTAGACAATTACAATAACTATAAAATAAAATAAAATTCCAACCAAAATCAATTCTAACATATGTCAAAATGAACAAGGTAAGACATTTAACATTGAAGCAAGGAACACAAAAGTCCATAGGAAAAAGAAACTTGTCCTCCACCAAATTTAGACTTGTAGACACTAAAGTAATTTCAATTTATTTCCAGTCAGCTTATTCCACAGCCCTTTTGATAAATAAAAGTAATTTAATCTCATAATAAGATGGCATTCATGAAGTGAACCACTTAATCACCCCAGAATGAGTCAATTTCAGAAAAACAATAAGAGAAAAACACATGTTTGATACAGAGTACAGCAAAGCATAAACATACTAAAGAGAGACAAAAAACTGGTTACATTTCTCCACAAACATAGAATCGCAATTACATGCAAAGTGGAGCAAATTTCTCCAAGGCCAAAGATTTAGGATTACCTTTTTCTTTGTGATTAGATAGTCAAAGTCCACCAACACAAGGGTCACCAGCTCAGCGGTATCAGGCAGCCAGGTGAGCTTCAACTTTGTGGTTTTGACAGATCCTTCTAGATGTAAAACCCCAGTCAAATGGGTGATATTTCCATCTTGGTCCTTCCCAATTTCTTTCACTATTGCATTTCCCCAATCCATTAAGGTTACTTCCTCATTTATTGAGATCAACTCTGCATCAGTATGATCAATCCATATACTCTTAGTGTATGTTGTTGACTTCTCACCAGCACCCTCATATTTCTTATGCCTTGGTATGATACGAACAAATGGTTTGTCAGGAACATTAGTCAAGGTCAACAAGATACGTCGCTCTTCAATGACAGCAGTATGTCGAGGACAGACAGGATCAATTATTTTCTTGTTGATTGTCCAAAGTTTGTCCCACTCCATGAGATTAAGATTTTTTGATGCTCCCTAAAGCAATATGGATGTCAAAGTTAAAGCAAATAAAGACCTATCAAACAAATAAAGCTCACAGATCATATCCATATGTTGAAGAGTAAAGTAATATGTCAGTTATCTTGCCTTCCTAACACAATAAAAGGTTCTAAATTTGACCAAAAAGGTTATACAGATGCAATTATATTTTCCTTTATGGTCACAAACGAAGCATTATAGATAGCTTTTTCTAGGCTTCAACAACACCAAACTGAAGCAGTCAAAGAAGCTCAATGACAACCAAAAGAATACAAGCAGACTACAACTGAATTAAATCAATATAGCTGGTTGAGGTGAATCTCATCAAAAAGTTGCTAGTGCCATTATTAATAGTATCAATAAGCAGTAGATACGTGAAATCGTTTTTAACCATACATTAACCCTCTTCAAGGTAAATAATATCATTGAAGTTAGCTTCCTCCTAAAATGTGATTGATCAAGGGAGGCTTCCTCATAAAGTGTGTATGCTGCAATCGTCAATCTCCCTTTGTGTTTAGATTGCAATATTCTGTCTTATTAAAAGTACTGGGTATTGTATTAAAGAAACCTATTGTAAAGAAAGCTTCACTGCTCAAGTTATGTAAAGTTGTAAGAATTTCTATTGGCAAAATAATTCACCGAAGAGAGAAAACGAAAATTGTTGTGGGTAAGACGGGATGAGGATCAACAACATAGAATGTAAAAATACAAAATCAGGGGGGAAAAAAAACTCAACCAGTATCCAGAGGAGCCAAATCAGAAACAAGAATGACAAGTTAGGTACTTAACAAAACCAAGAAAGGCGAAAAATAAGATAAATGAGAAGATCTACCCAGAAGCATTAGAAAGATTTAGCTTGTGCCTGTTATGGTTACCTGTTCAAGAATGAATTTCACTAATGCCTCAATTTGTAATCCTCTACGCACAATTCCCTGGACAGTTGGAAACCGAGGATCATCCCATCCATCTACTTTACCATTTTCAACAAACCATTTAAGATTGCGCTTACTGAGGAGTGTATAGACCATATTCAGCCTGCTGAATTCATAAATGTGAACTTTCTGCACTCCCATATCCTCTTGGATCCTGTGATATTGGGCATTTCGATCATGATACTCACTAGATCGGAGAGCATGAGTGATACCTTCTATTGCATCCACAAAAGGACAAGCAAAATCATATGTCGGGTATATCTTGTATTTTGAACCAATTCGATGGTGAGGAACAGGATTGCACCTGTAATACACAGGATCCCGAAGAGACTTGTTTGGATCTTGCATATCTAACTTCCCACGAAGGCAACACTGCAAACCCCTTTCAGAACCTGAAATCATTTCCTTCCACAATAGCAGATTATCATCCACACTGTTATTCCTACATTTTGATTCAATACCATCCATTCTTTCTTTCTGCATCTGCTCACGCGGTGTATCATCAACATAAGCTTTACCCTGGCGAATCATTTTTTCTGCCTTCTCCATCAACTGGGGAAAGTAATCTGATGTATGAGTAACTGTTTCATACTTTACACCCAAAGTATCAACATCTTTTATAAGATTGTCCACAAAATCACTGCTTTCTTTCGAAGGATTGGTATCATCAAAGCGTAAAATCAGCCGACCTTGGTATCGTTCAGCAAAATATTTGTTCAATAGTGCTGCTTTTGAGTGGCCAATATGAAGATAACCACTGGGTTCTGGAGCAAATCGCAGGCAAACCTTTCCAGTTTCAGCATCTGGAAGTTCTACTTCAGAGGAGGAGACACTGTTTGCTTTCCCCTTGTCAGAGACATCCCCATTAACGGCCAACAGCTCTTTGGATTTCGATGTCACTGGTTTTCCCAAACCTCTTTTGCCAACATACATTGATGTAACTTCATTCAGGGAATCGGAATATTGGGTAGAAATTGAGTTGAACCAGCGTACTAGATTTGGGAACTTTTTTGACTTCCTCAAACTTTCCCATCTTTGCCCAGTGCCTAAAAGATGGAAAACCATGCATGTCAAACGTTTGTGATACTATTTGGGACAGCTCATATTGAAAATACTAAGGAATAATGCCCTTCAAGCACCAGCATTTCAATTTATGACCAAATCCTCCAATAGATGAAACCAATTTTGAAGTGGACAGTCCAAGAATAAATGCAGCAAAAGCAAGAAACAAGAAAACCACTTTCCAAAAAAAATAATAAATAAAACCTTAGATAAGGCATTAAATTTCATAAGAAATAAGTGGAACCATTTCAAGAGAAATGAATGTCAATTTTGAGTAATAATAAAACTAGTGAATGTCTCAGGAGACTACACTTGAAAACAACAAGGACACAAGTTTCATGGGTAAAATTAAAACTTGCACCTGCCAGACCCGACCAGACAGCCATGTCTGCAATGGACAAATTGTACCCAACTAGAAAAGTCCGTTTTTGGAGATAAGAATCAATATAGGTACAGGCAGACTCAAATTCAGCCCCTGATGAAAGAACAGGGGAGTAATCCAGCCATTCATCAATCTGCGGAGAAATAGAAAGGAGATAATGAATTGTTTGCAAGATATTAACATTACATATAAAAAAGAAGGAAAGGGCATGAACCTGGCAAGCTTCGAAAGCGTCCTGGCCATAGAAGTTGGGAATATTGGCAACCCTACCAATATAACGCAGCAGTGCATAGGTTCCATGCAATTTCAGCCTATGCAATGATTTTAACAAACACAAAAGGTAAAATATCTACAACAGAAGCAGCTGAAAATCTTAAAATAAAAAAAAGAACAATAGAAGAAAAGGCAACAGAACGTTACCCATTAGAGAAGAGGAAGGTGGGAATGGTAGAAGAAGAAGAAGAAGAAGAAGAAGAAACAGAAGGAAGAGTCAAAGATGCGATCTTGGCTGCTGCAATCACCGACAGCGGTGGGCTATCTGCCCCAAAGCTAAACTCCCGAATCTCCTCCATAGCTTCGTCTGTAAATAATTATTCCAGAAAAATACGAAGAGCAAAGAGCATCATTACTAAATTAAAACAAACAAAACAATATATAGCGTAACCTTAACGAAGAGACTTGGACTTGTTAAAGTCAAGGATTTGTACAGTGAACAGCGAAAAGAAAAAAAAATACACAGAAAAAGGCATTGGTTTCAGGATATCAAACCCGTCAAGCTAACAGTTTACGGAATGTACTAAAATTACGGTCACTGGTCAGACCGGTGTTATATGAATTAGTAAGCAATAGGCAACAAAAACAAGGTTTTAGTCAAAAACTTTTTACCAACAGATACGGTGGGCGGTGGCGTCAATCGCCAATAGTTGAGGTTGAAAGACGGAGGGCTAGTGACGGCTGCGAAGGCTGCCGCCGAAAGTGTCTGTGCTGGCGCTCTTAAATCGCTGAACCACTGAGAGAAATGCGTGTGCTTTTTCCCTGATTTGAATTTAGATAAAATCACCCCGAACGACGCCGCTTCTATTGTTGAAAAAAGACTGAAAAAGCAACAGCATGTTTGATTCTGTTTCTTCTTTTTATTTTTAGTTTATATTTTTATTTAAAATATAAACCTATTGAAATTTGTAATTAAAAATTTGAAACTGGAAATTTTCTTAGATTATTTTATTCTTAATATCAAATTGTATTCTTAAATTAATTAATTCTCATTATGATTAGAAACAAACTGGATGAACATTTATATAATTAGATAAATTTACACGTTATTTTTATATAATAAAATTTTATAAAATATAGAAAATTATATTAAGACATTATAATTGATAAAAGATGTTCATCGTAATGTATGCTTCAAAATTGATGTAATCATTTCATATTTATCTAGTAATTTTATCTTATTTTTAAGACATATTTCAAAGTTATGCTAGAGTGATGTTATACTTCACTCGAGAATTTGCATTTTTATCTACACTTTTTTTTAATTTGCTCTTCATTTTTAAGACAACTGTTAAATAATTTGTTGCTTCATCCATGCATTATAATATAATTGTATATAATACTACAAGCAATATTGATATATTTTTATTTCTTCATATCATGACTATAAAAAAAGGAAATCTTGTTTTTAGAATACTAAAACATCTCTCAGTAATATTTCTTAATGATGAATGTATGTAATTAAACAATTCTTGTAGATTTTGAGGTCTTCCTCTTCTTTTATAATCTCGCAAACTATGTTTCCCAAAATCATATAATAAATCTTATGCAGTGAACTTTCTAACACATAAAATATAGAAAGTAAGGTTTTTTTCCTTTTTCAAAATTAATTCTAATCAAGCTCTATTCTGTAATTTTTTATGTTACACATCTTATGCACTTCCTTGGTCAACCATCTGTGACTTGAAACCCTTTTCTTAGCAATTAGCTTGATCTATGGATATTGCCTTCATCACTTGGAAGGACTTCTCTCGGCACTAACTAATAAATCCTACACTAATTTCATGAGAACTAAGCATATATTTTTATTTCAGTATATATAACCCATCAATAACTTATACCCACTTTAGAAAATGTTCTTATATTCAAAGTGGAGAAATCAGGGAAAGTAGAGTAAGTGGTAACTAAAAACTTTTAAGGCCTTGAAGAAATGGTTCACAACTGTGTATGCTTCAACAATCCTTGCTCAGCCAACAGTTTTCCAGTCTCAAATTTGGATCTTAAATAGAATTTTGATATTTATGGAAACAAGTATCATTTAGCTTTTCTAAAAATTTGGTGGACATGCTTTTTTGTAAAGTCTTTAATAAGTTCTTACATGTTAGGACACTAGGCTATTGCATTGAATAAAAAGGGACACTTTATGTGAACTAGTGTGGCATATATTATGTAAAACTTTTCTTAATGAGAAATTAAAATATGTCATACTCATGTATAACAAAATACAAAATATGATTAACTTCTACACCACAAATGGAATTTATGACTTATAAAGGCTAAATTTTGATTTTGGCACAACATAATTCATTTTTCAAATATTATTTTAATGGAAGTTCACGGTGGCGTGCCTACACTCCAAGTGTCACCATTTGATCTTCTTGTTGCTTTAGGTTGGCTATTATGTATTACAAAATCTGAGATTTAGGTTTGACAGAGAAAGTGGCAGTAAGGTAAAAGGCGGTGACACCATGACTCGTCGTGAAAGCCTTAAAACCCCAATCTCCGGCTTCACTTGCTTGCATCTTCATTTTCTCTGTCATTGTGTTCCTCTATCTAATGTCGTGCTGCCTGCAATGCCATTGCGTCTTTCTTGTTATAGCTTAGATTGAGTAGATAACAATCTCTATTTTTAAGCAAATCTGGAGTGTTCATTGCTGAATATGTTCCTTGCTTAGATCCAGCTTGTGTAATCAGTTTCTTTTGAGTAAAACCAAGCTTTACTCTTTATTTGGTGTCTATTTTCTATAACTAATGTTGTCTAGTCGATGTTTTAGGTTTAATAGTATGTTCTCATTGACATTTACATTCATTGGTTTGATTGTTTGTTTACAAATTGATGCATGTGCCAAAAGTTAAGGTCTTAGGTTTACAATGGTCACTTACTCATTTGGTTATATTGATTTGTTTGATTGATTAAACTTCTTTAAAGCAAAATTTTTAAAATGGATTCATCAATTTATTTATCTATTTATTATTATTATTATCATTAATTTTATAATTATTTATTTTTATAATAATTATTATTTTTTAGTTTTGTTACAAGCATTGCATGTATTGGCTCTTAATATTGCAATTTGGAGTATTTCTTGCCTGAACAAGAAATACAAAGGGGAGCTTTTCACCTTGCATCTATAAAGGCTTAATTAAAGTGAGTCTTACTATAGAGGCATTTTTGGAAAATGACGCTAAATACAATAATAAATACAAAGTTGACGTGTGGCATCTATAACATATCATATCAGTTTGGCTATTTTCTTTCCTAACTAATTAGTATCTCAAATATTTTTCTTCTCTACTAGAGGTACTTATGACTAACTAGTTATTTTTAATAGTTTAGTATCGTACTTTAGCATTCTACGGTTAGCTAGTCGCTATTAATGGTTTGATTTTGGATCTTTTAATTTAAATTATCAGACGATTGTGGGTACTTGCAATTCTCACAATCATTAGTGTACATGAGAGTTTATTGAGAAGTTAGAAAGTGCATTTCAGATTTGGCTCAACATGTTCTATTCGATACGGGTAGGAGAAGACCCTGACTCGGTATTCTTAAAAAAGGAAAATAGAGAAATCAGAACTAAGTCAATATTATACATATCAACCCGTTCTTCTTGCTCCAAAGATCTTGCCATTTCCGAAGTTGAGAAGTTAGAAAGTGCATTTTATGATCATGCATAATATAGCATACACACACATGTGATTATTACTCATTGCACACATTAAAATGATTATACATGCATTCATTGATATTTTTTGGTATAATTGATTTATAAATGTGATTTTTTTAGAATTATGGATTATATGCATTGAAAATTGTTTTAGAGAATAATTATTTATTTGGAATTTTTAGTGAAATTTAGGAAATTTATGAAATTATGAGTAATTTTGGACTAGGAAAAATGTCAAATAGCAAGACAATTGATTTATGGTAGTAGAAATAAGTGTCAAACGATAGTTGAAATAATTGGTTAATGGTATTAGGATTTGTTGAGAATATGGCGTTAAAAATTGAGAGAAAATTGGAGTAGAATTTGGAGATAAATGTACTAGTTAAATAAGTCACTTGTCACATGTCCACTTCATATGGTATCACTTGGTTCTCTTATTTAACTAGTACGCCAAGCCATGCATCTACTCTTATAAAACTCTCCCAAGTGAAAGACCATTTTCACTTTATTGTCTTTCACTGTATTCATTTATTCTCACCTTTTGTTTATTTGTCTTCATTTCGTTCTTCATCTTCTTCACCTACGATACTCAGTTTCTCACCCTCTCAATGCAAGTTTTGTTCTCACCCTCCTTGTTACTATTATTTTGTTATCACTTCACTGTCACTAAAAGACCTCTCAATGCAAGCTTTGTTCTCACCCTCCTTGTTACTATTATTTTCGCTCTTCATCTTCATGTGATATTGGAAAGCTAGGGTTCATGTGATTTTGAAGAGTTTGGAGTTTTACCAAGTAAGTAATGTGTTAATTCTCATGAGTTGTATGAGTATGAAACAAATATCGTGATTCAATGATAATGAGACTATTAGTCATTATTCTTGTGATGAATAGTGCTTATAAATGTCTTATTTTTGCATATTTGATGATCAATATTTCATAAGATGTTTTTGAAATAATTTTTGAGATAGAAAGATCATTAAAAAATATATATATATTTATATCAAAAGTGCAGAAAATTCATGGAAAGATTATATGCGTATGCTATGTTTTCACTATTATTACGTAAATCTCTTTGGATGTTTTAGAGATGAACTAAAACGAGTCTAGAGTTAAGGAAAAGGAGTAATGAGATGTCGCGGTATAGGAATAACTAAAAATGATAAGTTAGAGATGAAATGAAGGTGTTGATGAAGATAAAGAAATGCAGAAAATATGAGGAATGCGTGTTTGATATGTTCAATTTTTATGTTTGTGATTAATCATAAATTTTGATTTTTTGTGATTGAGTTGATCTGAAATGAAAGTAGGAATGAAGAGAAAATAAAGAGGACATAAGTTAGAAATGATGGATTTAGTAAAAGAGATGAAG
>JANPWT010000007.1:20621132-20634975 GCA_024678245.1 Erythroxylum densum
GTTTAACTTTATCAATTTCTTGTTTTATGTTTCGAATTTAAATCTGTTAAAGTTGATTCTGTGGAAAATTTTAAATTCATTCCACTGCGCTTAGATTCGATCTTGCGTTGATTTTCCAACAAGGTCCACCTGTGCTTGATTGTTGTTCTACGTTTGCTGCGAAGGCGGGCGGTGAGTGATCGTAAGGCAACAAAGCTACCAGGTGAACAGTAAATGAACAGTAAAATCAGAGTCGTCACAAGCTTCTAATACTTGAATTAATTACTAGTCAATCTTAACATAGATTGATGATAATATAGTCTAACAGATTATCGACAAAATTTCAAAAAACTTGGGCAAGATCCTTCCCCTTCTTAAAGCCTCTTACTTGCCTTCCTCATTCACTCGTTCTTTAATATACTCAATTTGCTTATCCTCCCATTCTGTTGTTTGAGTGACTTCTTGGTTGGAAAGTGAATTCACCCATTTAAATCCAAGATAAGATAAAAATTGCAAACAATAAAAAAGATACTAAACAAAGCAAGAACCCTAAAATAGATGACGTAAAATAGATGGAGTGTCGCCGAAAAAGTAAAGAAGCAGTGCATAATTATTTTAGAGTTTTTAATATTTTAATTTATTAAATAATAAAATTGATATATAACATAAATATAATATATGACAATCATGTGACAAAATATACTAACCCGATGTAGCTCACCACGTCATCTACATTACTAGAGAACTTAATGTTGAGATTTTTTGCAAAAAATTTGAAAAATGTTTTAGTATTACTTTTTAAAACTCGGGCTAGTATGCAAAATTTAGTAAGGATTTTTTTTTACAATTAACTAAACTAGTTTCAAAGCCCCGTTCAATCATGGGCAATGGTTTTTTAAATAAATACTAGTATTAAATGATATCAATATATAATAATTCTAATATGAGATAATCTAAATATCTCAAGTCAAATAATCACTTACGCAATTATCACAAAAAGCATTTTCTTAAACGTGCAAGTAATATTTAGTGCAATGAATTCATTCTTTAACAAGCATTCATATATTTGCTTAAGTATCTCATATTTTACTCTAAGAGATTAATTTATTTTCTTCTTAAGGAAGAAGCCATGATATGTTTTTGTCTACTAATGTTCAATTTTAATATGGCAATAATTACAAATAATTTAAAGATAATACCTAAATATATTATCAACATCATAATTATAATTTTATCATAATTTTATTTATATAGTATAATTATCTCGTAAACTTATCTCATAAATTAATTAATTGGACAACATGCATAATAAGATCAATTAATTATGTTACAAATATATAATTGATGATTCATCCAGTTATGCATGTTGTGATTAATTTGTGGTTTGACGTAGATAACAATGGTTCAAGTACCTTTAGACATTTAACGTATATGATCATTTGAGCCTTCGTCAGGTTTGTTGAGAAAGTTTTCAGTTTGGTCTTGGTAATTTGAAACAAAATTGTTAATGAAGCAACCGATCATGTACACCATTTAAATTTGTGCTACATCTTAGGATCTAATATCATTATGTTTTATTTATTTATTTATATGAGTTATTGTATTAGGCTTCATAGCATAATCTTGTAGTCGATTCCAGTTTCATGATATTAATTCTTTAAATTCTTCGTAGCGTATCGGTTGTATTATATATAAACACACGCACACAATATGTATTCTAAAGGCTTATATTAATTAATACTCAAAGTGGTTAAAATATTTTTAAAAATAAGGGAGATCATAAAAGGCACCCACACTTTTTACAAGTTATAACGACGTGTTAACCAGGGGAAGAGATTAAATTAACCCCTGCGGCTCTTGAATAAAATAGAAAGGAATACTTACATGAAGAGGCACCTTTAGGCAAGAATAGTTTTTAAGTTCTTTCTGGTTATCCGTTAGTAATACTGTGAGTATCATAACAACTGCAGCCGTAGTTGGTGCATAGCCTTCAATCTTTTATTTTCTTGGTGAAAATAACCTTTAATTAGCTTATATTTGTTTCTAAATTAAAAGCAAAATCTTAACTGTGATGACACTGGCTAGAATTGAGAAAGATGCAAATGTGCCTATCTTTCATATGCAAAACATATGTGCCAACCTAGAAGAGTTAACAGCTAGCAATAAGCATTACTATGGCAAATGGCAGCATTCAGCACAGAATTGATATTTTATTTTAACCTGTACAACTATTACAAACAGAGTTCCCGTGTAATTTGTCAGGCATGTGGCTTGTTGCGTGCAGCAGCTAGTTCAACTGATATGATGAAAGTTGCCTTTCCTGCTTCCCTCAGATACTGCACATCTCCATTCATAAGACTCACCAGTTTTCTGCTGATAAGCAGGCTGGTGCCCTCCTCTGAAGCATCCCCATCACTTCCGAACATTTCACTTAGTAAGGCTTCAGGTACCCCCCCACCTGCATGTGTTATGCTGACCACAAATGTATGTAACTTTGTGTTATTCAAACTATCAAAAACCTGATTATACATCAAATATGCAGGATTTTGCCGAGTCATTATATCCTTATACCAACAAAACTAATTTTCCATTTTTAGTTTGTAAAATCTTGGATCATTTAGAAGTATATGTCTCAATTTCATATTCTGAGTGCAAGATTCTGACATTTAAACAATCCTTATTCTACAAAATCATGTTCCCAGAAAGAGTTACTTGAGGACCATGAGTTTTATTTTCAGTGGATAGTTTGACTGAATATAAACCTCGTCCGGGGAGAAATATGTATTATTTCTGTTTGTTCTTACTGTTCCTATCATTTTATGCCAATTTATGGCAGAGAGATGACAGCTTCACACTCTCTAAGGTAGTACCTGAGCTCCAGATGCACAAGATGGACTGAATGTCCCAACTGATCCTTGGTCAACTTAGCTGCAACGGAAAGCAGGCCCCCATTTGGTGTATAATTAACTGATGCCAACAGGAAGTCTGCTAATACCTGCTGGAGTCTAATGCTATCACCATATAATGCTTCAGTCATGATCTCCTCTGTTGCATCATTGATTATCTGAACACCTTTGCTCTTACTCTTCATCATCACTTGACTGATCGAGGCAACTAAGACATCATGCAGCGTAAATTCCACCATTTCCAAATTTAAATAACTGTTAATAAAAAAGATGTTAAAGCTAATAGTAGATCGTAAATGAATAACACGCAAGACAGAAACATAAAGTGTGATGAAGTGAATTCAAATATCCACCAGCCCAGATCCACAACCTCAACTTCTTATGTTCAACATCTTCTACATAGTCAGGTTGCTGTGTATAAACCATGTATACCTGTGCAAGTTATTTACAAATGTAGTAGTGCTGGTCACAGCATCATGAATCACAAGGACTCCTTCCATGTAAAACCTCATATATACCAGCATTTATGAAATTTCAACGTTCCACATAAATCCTTAGAAACAATCTTCATAGGAAGAATAGTAAGCAAGTACTCAACCTCCTTAGTGCCACATATGCAGATTGGAAAAACATTTTCATTTTTCTTTTAGGTAACACTAAAATTCATCCACAACTTCTTTTTGTACAGGCAAAAGCTCAAGTGGATGAGAAAATTTCCATGAACTAAGCACATATATCAGACACATGCAAAGTTCACAAAATGCAAGGTACCAATCACTTTGCACGATGCACAGAAAGCTACAAAGCTTCCATTTCAGCATAGTGTTTGGAGCTGTTGTACAGTTTTGCATGCTCATACAGCTCAAACATGATTCATTTATAAAAGATTTAAATAGATAATAGAATCATTATAAAAAACTTGAAGCCTAAGATAAAGCAGTAGGGCAAAATGCAAATTATCTAAGCAGCAAAATTCGCATTGAACCTTCATGCATTTGTCATTGAGAATCTTGAATTAAACCATAACAGTATTTATGTTCAACACAATCCAAATTGGAATTGCATAATTTCAAATAATAGAAAGATAAATCTCAATGAACTGAACTTTATCATACCCTTCAATGATATTGTCAAGATCGGAATCTTCAAGAATCTTATTAAGTTGCTGCTGGCAATGGGCACTAGTATGCAAAAGCTGTTGTTGTTCTGCTCCCAATTCCGTGCCTTCCAACATTTTTCTAGAGAATGCAATCCCAGCGAGAGGATTTTGAACCTGTCTTTTTATATAAGCTAATGCCTTTAATCTTTTCACAGCATTTTTCTCCGATAACCGCTGGACATGAAGAGCTTGTTGCAGTTCTTGGCTTGCAAGCTGTAAAAAGCAGAAAACCCCAGTGACTGCACCCTCCCTGTCCAATTTCTTACTCACACATAACAGGCATTCTACATACTTGCTATTTCTAGCAAAGAATCCAAAAGAGATCTTCTCAGGCTCCTGGCCAGTCATGGCATTATTAAGTATAATACCAAGACTTATAAACGCATCTCGATTCTTAAGACGACAACAAGCCATATTGATCCCAAAAACCTCTCCCAAAAGCATTTTATTTATTACTTCTTCACGTTTCCAACCAGTCAACTTGGTCATAGCTGGGTTCCACTCAGAACACCAGCCAAATTCATCAGTCCCAAATATTGGGGGGATCAAAGGGTTTGGGTTTTGTACAATTGCTTTGTAATCACCCTCTATACGGGTGAACTTGTCCATGACTGTCTTCTGGTCAGTGATATCTTGAGCAACGAAACATATCCCCACCACATTTTCCTGAAGGTCTCTGCTTGCACAAGCATTAACAACTAAGCTGATGGGGCCACTTTCAATCTTAGAACCATGTGTTTTGATCTCGAATTCGATATTCTTCTCCTCTTTGCCTGATTAGAAAGCAAATCTGTTGGCATCAGCTCATCTCTGCAAAGTATATCAAGATATAGAAAGCAGCAAGGCGAACTAAAAATTGTTATGTTTCAAGCAATTAAAAAAAAAACAAATTTCATTTCATCCATAAATCAGACATCTCTTGGCATTCCAACAAATAACAGAGAGAAATAGAATGCAACCATCTTTTTTCTAATACTCCAAGGAAAATTATTTGAAGAATTTCACTATTAGCACATCCAATCTCTACTCATTCTTTTTGGTTAATGATGATCACAAAGAACAACTGACATACTGCACATATTTCATTCAAGCAATATATCACACACTGTTTTCTTTCAGGGATGAGCACAAATCTCGACCACTTATGGAAATTCTTCAAACCAAAACTTATAATCTGCCAAGAAGTGGGCATGGAACTATCAATTTGGTTATAGTTTGGAAAAAAATTAAAACATAAGGATTTCCGTAGGTCAGAGTGCAATTCAACCCATCAACCCATTCCCAACTCAATTAGTCGAGCATTAATGGTCAAGCAAACAAGTTCACCGCAGATTAGATTTACAAGAAAATCAAAACAAAGGGATTGGTTATAGAGCGCCATCCACTCTTCACAAGCCACATCCTACACATAAGCAATAGTATGTCAATTGGTCGAGGCATTAATGGTCAAGTAAACAAGGTTACCGCAGATTTGATTTGTAAGAAAATCAAAACAAAGGGATTGGTCATAGAGCACCATCCACTCTTCACAAACCACACCCAACACATAAGCAATAGTATGTCTAATCTGTATTCTTTTCAAGATTCTATTTTCTTGACACATAAAATAGTGACGATCTTGAGATCTAGAAGAAAAAGAACACACATTTTCTCATTTGACAATCTTAGCAGGTTTGATTAGTTTTGATTAGTTTTCAAATTCTCCAATATGGGATTCCTGAATTGAATGGACTAGAAGGACCAAACTACTTTGCCTGTGAACAGTTCCTAGTTCTATACGGAATTGCCCTTGGAGATGAGGCATGGTGACTTGAATCCATAATCCCCATGAATTGATTGGAGAATTTTCCATTGGATTACTCACCTCTCTCATCTTTGAAAACAGATAAAAAAGGAAATTAAGATGTGAATTGGAATAAGACATACCCTGCAATGCTGAAAATAACATATTTTTTACTGTGTCAACAGAAGAATCTTCAATGAGTGTAAGCAAATGCTTCCCAATAGCTTTATCAACAGCTAGGCCTGTCAACTCAGCAACTTTTGTATTCCATCCATTAACTCGGCCATCAACATCAACTGCCAATATTGGCACTGTAGCTGTTTCAATTAATCGGACCATCTCACTTGTCACTGCTTCAAGTTCTTGAATCCCCTCAAGTTTTAAGTCACCAAGATGTGAATGAATTCTTTTGGTATCTGTATCTGTATCCATGGTTTCCATGTCTTTAAATGCATTTCTCAGAATCAGCTGCAAGGAATGGATTGCATCCATTTCATAGTCCTTCCAGGGCAAACTCCTTGTCTTGACAACTTCGAGAAAGGCCTTAAAGGATGACCTTGGATGCATCTTCCTACCATCATCCTTCTCACCTGGTTCATGTCTGGCACCACCCCATCGAATTTCTGAAGCAGTTTGAGACCGAAACCAAAACAGTGTATCCTTGGAAGTTATTCTTACAGCAGCCATCCCACAGACCATATTCCCGAGAGCAAGAGCACCTTGGTACCCTGCATCAGTCAGGCTATCTGTACTCAAACCTGTGGAATCCATATGGCATTCATAGAGCCATGAAGCTATATCATAGATCTGGATATCACTTGGAGTTACACCCAACTTCCATAGCTTGTTCTTGTAAAGTAGTGCAGCACCATCACATTTCACAAGATCCATTATGTTTGGGCTCTGAGTGACTATGCCCAATGGTGCATCACGCATTAGCATATCACATAACAGTGTCTGAGTGCGCAAAATATTCTTCTCCACAATCTGATTTTCTAATTCTAGTTCCTTGTTGACATGAATAGCAAATACTTGAGCTAGAAATTCACAAGCATATCTCAAAGGGAATGGAACAAACCTTGGACTAGAGTTATGGCATACTACTAAACCCCAAAGTCTCTTTCTTTTCTGTGGGTGTGCAGCATCGGGGCCATCAAGATCTTCATTCCCCTCATTGATTATAACTGCCATAACCAATGAAGCAATTGAGTTCATGTTCTCCATATATAGCAAGTGGCAATTGTGCGGAGCTCTCAGGGTCGAACCACATAAGGTCAGATCAAACTGAAGCTTCTCATCTTGAAGCACCTTGACATGTTTTGCTCGACAATCAACAATCATCCGAACCTTATTCTTCATAAATAAAAAGCGTGCAGCCTGAGGAATATCGGTGGCTGGATAATGCAGACCCAAATAGGGCTCTAAACCAGGCTTAGTTATTTCAGAAACAACTTCCCCATGGTCATCTTCATGAAACTTATAAGCCATCACCCTGTCATAGCCAGTCAACTCAAAAACCTCCTGAACCATAACATCACAAAGTCTTTCTAAACTTCCACTGGGTAAAGACTGCAGCCTGGTTATTGCTTTGGCTGCAAGCTTGTAAGACTGCAGCGCCCCAGCAGCTGTCATAGGGACCTCATAAGGCTTCACAGGTTCAAAGTCCACAATCAAGCTACCAGTTACGCGATGAACGATTGCATAAAATGGTTTTCCAGATGTCTTGCAATGAACTAAGACAGGATTCAAGAGGGCAACATCCCCAAAACCCAAGGCTTTTTGCAAGGCAGAGGCACTGGGTGCAGTGAAGATGGTTCTAATGTCAGTTCCAATGCCAAGAACAGGGTAATCCCCAACACTTGGGACTGCATGACTAACCATGGTCAACATTTCGGGGGCATTTTCACTGTATGCAATGACCTTGAAAGTTTTTTCATCCAAGGCCAGCAAACTTCCAAAAGGCTGGATCAGTTTGCCTTTCTGGATGTGATGAAGATAAGTCGTGGTAACTTTGTCAGACTTAGGTTGTTGATCTTGACCAACTGAACTCGTGATGCGTACTGAGCTCGAGTAGTCAAATGAACTGCCTGACTCTTCAAAATCAGCATGGAGCTTTGCATCCACAGTTGTCTGAGCAATAATTCTGGCACTGTGTCTTGATCTCCCAGAATTGCTAGATGAATGACTAGGTCTTGAAGTAGACATTTACCTGCAGACTGTCAGAGAAGCATAAATGCAGAGAAATAAAGAACACTGGAATCAACGGAAAAATTTGCTAGAAACTTCAAGCAACAATGATCCCTCTTTTGCATTCTCTTTTGGGTGGCATAAACTGAACATATTTTAGTGAGTATTCGGTCAAATTAGTTGCCATCATCGCCATACAAGGCATACTAATGCCAGCTGAGGCGTTAACAACAGAGTGATGATAATGAGGGAGAAAATGGGAGCTGCTATAAGGTGAATGAACCAAGATAAGAGAATAGTTAGAATTCTCTGGTCATTCAAAAATTTTGTTTGAAGATAAGCGGAGCTCAAGCATTAAAGGTAGCTGTAATAAGGAATCAAGGAAACAAATAATTTGGAAAGCCTAAAAGAACTAATTACTAAAGCCCCACAAGTCCCTCTATCATACTTTTATTTGGTCATAAGCAAACTGTGGTTCAGTCTCGGAGAGTCTTACCACGCTCAACGATAACAAACAGAAAAGCGATCAATAATTGAACAACCAAAGATCCTAAACAAAGAGAGAGAGGACCAAAGTCTTAAAACAAAGCACTTGAGAAAGAGAAATGAAGGAACGGGCCTCTAACCTGGTTGAATTGAGGAAGAAGACGAGGATGAAAGGCGAATCGCCGCTTCAAGTCCAGTGTTGTGGAACTGGCTTCGACAAGTAAAGCTTGGAAATGAGAATCCCGAGTGTGTGCTCATGCCCCATCAATCCAAAAGCACAGAGAGCAGGGACCACCATGTTATATTTATTCTTCATCTCATATATAAAATAATCAAACTTAGTTATCCCCCAGAAAAAAAAATCATATATATTTCCTCAGTGGGTGGGTTTTCCCTGCCAGCCACTACACTTCCAACTGCTTGCAGCAGTAAAAGTGGACAAATTCCTGAAAACGAGCTCATCCTCGAAGGGACTTGCATCTCCTTCCATCTTTTGGTTTCTTTGCCTTGTCTTCGCTCTCATATTTGGCTTTTAGCTATTACAATTGCCCATAAACAAGTTAAAGACAGCTCTAAACTGTATAAAGTGTCCAAGCAAGTATCTAATTTTATTACGCAAAAGTTGGGAGAGGCCTACCTAAACAAAAAGGCGAAAGAGGAATCTACAAAAAGATGTCTGTCGGGTAGGGAGGAAAAGATAGATTAAATTTTGGCAGGGTGGGGGTATGGGATCAAATCTGCTGCTATCACCAATGATCATGATAAGAACACAACAATAATAAACAATAAACAAATCGAAAAATATTTGAATACCCTTTAAACAGTCATGGGCTGTCTCCCAGTCCTAGCTCCTCGCTCAGTAATCTAAACAAAAGCCAGAGTACTAGATAGAAAGTCCCATGAACGCTCTCCATCAAGCGATTCCCCACTCTCTCTCCCTGTCCCTGTAGCAAGTTTCCATCTTTTTGAAATATAAAATCGTTTCAAGTTTCCATCTTTTTGAAATATAAAATCGTTTTATATGAACGATTCAATAATGGAGTTTTATTTTTTTATTTTTCATAAAAAAAAAAGGCAGCCTGGCCATATGCCCCATGCCGCACTCCAAATCTCAATATTTTTAACATTACTACTGGTACTAGTCTTTATTGGGATAAATGCCAACGGCCCACTTTTGAGAACGCCCTCCCATCATCCCACGGGTTCCTCCATGGCTCTATCCAAACCCCTTTTGTCTCTGTCTCTGGTAGACTAGGAAATTTGATCATCGGAGGCAACTGTTTCTTCCTTAATAAATTCCACTTATCTTCCCCTTCCCCTTTTTCCAGCTTTTACTAGTCAAAGCTTTTCTTATTTTCTAAGATGACCTAAAATTGCTTTTTTTAACGTTTGGTGATAAATAAGTCCCACTGTGGTCAATGATAGCTAAAAGTTGAAGCTCTCTTCCTGGTCTGTTTTTTCAGCACAGGCCTTGTGTTGATTGTAGGAGCTGAGACATAAGCACCCCACATAAACTTAGCATAAAAGAACCAAAAAACAAAAGAAGAAAGTGTGACAATAGGATTCCTTCATCAACTGGTTCTGAGGCACAACACTGATTCAAAGGCACAGCTTGCAAACACACATGACTTATCCTATGGAAAGCTCTGGCAGGATTCTGGGCTATCAACTCAGTTTGCTGATTTAAGTGACACACGAGTAACAACCAACTCAACTGTACAAAATCATTATGCATCCCAGGCAGGCAGGAACTAATTTCATCCCATCTTTAACTTATGGGGACCACGAACGTTATCCAAACCACAGGTTGGTGCATGCATTCCTTGACAATTAGAGACTTTTTCGGTCAGGCCAGGGTGGGGAATTGCTGTGGTAAATCCGGTATGGAAGTGCTATGTGAACAAATTAAACACTTTTTGAGTTGAATAATGCTTCACCAGAAAGTTTTTTCATTCCCACAACCACTTGAGACATGTTTTCGTATATACCAACATAGAGAAATCATCCATGACAATGAACAATGTTAGCAGAAAATGAAGCATCCCTAATTCTCATCACCATTCAACCTATTCTCTTCATCGATGTCTGCTAAACTTTGCCATATTATCGACATAATATAACTTCACTCAAGGGACTTCCACAACAATCAATCCACATCGCGTCCGCAACTAATGTTTAAGGGATTAACACACAGAAAAAAGAAAAGTCATCGCAGACTGAAGGGTTGTCCATAGACAAGGACCCCAATTTCAGCACTGGGAACTACAGGTGTTAGTCAAAAGTTGGCCATTTGTCATAGATGTACGCGCAATGTTGTACTGAAATCTTGGATACATCTAGAGGAACTGTAGTCTCCAACTGAAATGAAGTTTGTCACAATCTCCAGCACCAAGACAGCTCTTCGCCCAATAGAATGGTTCCCAAACAAAATACGTTTAGGAATAGGAGCATATAATACGACGGAGCACAAATAAGGTTTTTAATTAGCAATTGACATCGCCAATGAATCATCAAGTCCTGGATAAGGCTAACTCACCCAGTATGAACCAAGTGGGGGTTGCATTCTTTAGAATAGAAATCATTGTTCTCAATCAAGGAAGTCAACATTGAAAGAGTAAAACTAGGACTGTTGGGATCGCTTTTGGGAGAGGGAACAGAGGATTCAGACATCATACGAGGATGCTTGAAACAAAAGCAAGAACAACTGCCAAACTGACCTGGAACAGAAGCAGAAGAAATGGAAGTTGATGGTGGTGATTTTGTGGGAAAAGAGAGACGTTGCTTGGCCTTTTTAAGGGGAAAAGGGACCATTTCGTTTGCCTTGGAAACTTTTTGTTTATTATCTATGTGACCCCTATACCGCTCTTCCTCATGATTATCATCATCATCCCGCCCATTGTTCTTCTTCTTCTTCTTCTTTTTCTTCTTTAGAAACCAAAACTTGTTACTGCCCGTGCTGCCTAGGTGCCCACTTTCTGCTTCGTTACCATGGCTGCCACCAACTCTGGAAATATCTTCCTCGTTCTGATCAGGCATTAATTGTTGCAGCAGTAACAAAAATTTCAACAAACACCCAAGCAAGGACCACCACAGGAGGCATTAATCAATTAATTAATGGAATCGTACCCTCCTTACAAATGAATGAATCAATTTAATCGAATCCTATCCCCCTTACAAATGAATGAACCAACTTAGTATTGGGAAAATTGAGTTGGGAAAAGGTCGGATCGGATAGGAAAATAATAAGCAATTTGGGAACACAAGTTTGGATGGGATCGATAGAAACTAAAGAAGAAGAAGGAATACAAACTGTAAAATTGAGATGCCACATGATGACGCGTCACCATCTTCCCAGCTTATTTTACGCATAGTGGAGACCGACACGTTACACTTACGCAGAGGCATTTCCGTTTCCGTCACACCCACTTGCTCCTTTCGTCCGTCGGCTTCTCAACTGTACCTTTTTCAACCGTGGCCTTGATGTGCGTTCTAAATAAGCCCGGAGGTTTTTAATTTATAATTTCGTTTCTTAAAATTTATTAAAATGACATATATATGTTTCATCATTTCTTAAAATTATGACATTAATGCGTAACACAACATAATCATATTTGCTTCCGCTCTATTTGGCAATATTATTGGGACAATTCCCTCATTTTCTTGGTTATAATTAATTAAAAAAACCTTTAATTGACTACATCTTAGTTTTTTACATATCAATATTAAGCATATAATTAATATTCAATATTCACATTCAACTACAAATTAAGATTAGCTAAGAGAACCAAAATATCAAATTAACATAGATTTATTACATTATGAATAGGCCAGTTTAATTACTTCTACAATTAATGCCCTTGAATTTAACCAATCCTTGACTTAATAGACTGTTAATCTAATTCCAAGGTGTAAGCGAATTGATAAGGGGCTCTTTTGATTTAAGTGAGGTCGTAGGTTCGAACCTCTCTCATGTATGCAGCTGCTTAAAACTTAGAACTAGAGTTTTGCCTCCCGCAAAGGACCTACCTAACTCAAGTAGGGATTAATCTGAGTGTGGATGGCTTAAATGTGTCTTTCCATAATTAAGATCATCTTAAGACACCTCGTAAGAAACCAAAAAAATAAAAGGATCGTTATTCTTCGAGATGATATATGAGAAATAGGTTAGAATTATTGTTGGAATTCTGTGAACCAAAACAAAAAAAAAACTTGAATAAAAGCTAAATTTGGGATTCACTTACCTCATGGGTTGGGATTTGAAAATAACAAAACAAAATTTAAATAAGGAGAACCAAAATAAAATTTTATTTGTTTATACAACTTTTTAAGATAAAATTACAAAATAAAGCACATATTTTGATTAAATTCCTCGGTAGGACTTCCATTCATATTATTTGGCAAGGACTTCTCTTCACGTTAGGTGGTATATTATTTGTTATCAAAATATTGGATCTATGAGGTGGACTTCTCTTCTCCTTAGCTTGTACATTATTTGTTATTAAAACATTTGATCTGCGAAGTGGAGCTCGTCATCGTAATCTCATCAACCTTTTCCACTCTACTTCTTACCCAAATTGCATGCTTATCACCATTCAACCTTCGAGGTAAAGAGAGGAAAACTATTATATTACACTATCTTAACCAAATTTATATAAATTCTTAATAAAAATTATAATAAATATAAATTTATTAAAGAAAAATATAATGATAAGAACATAAAAAAGAAAACACAATCACGAATTATAGTGCAATATTCAATATTCATTTGTTATTTATTATAAGTAAGTTTGACTATTATGACTTTCTATAAATCTTTTGATTCCTATTCGAAAAGCCCCATACTAAAAGTAAGTGTGAGAACGGACTGTTAAGAAACTGGGTTGACATCTGATCTCGATCGTAGCGGAATAATCACAAAATTTTTTCGTGATTTTTGATTTCCCGAACACAAAAATCTATATAATTTTATAAAATGATCAATACAAATTATAATAAAGTGAAAATTTAATTCCTACCTTATTTTGAAGTTTTATCTTTGTCATGTCGTATCCTTAGAATCATTTCCAAAACTGTTCAGTCTTAATTACTGTAGTCGTACAAGTGTCCGGCCTCTAACGGCATCCACATAACAGGTTGAGAAACCTCTATAACTCTCACAGAGAGGGTTAAGCCAGAAGTGCTAGTTTCATAGAGCTTAAGCCTATTTATAATAAGATTTGAATGTTTTAGTAATTTAATTGAAATTAAATTATAATTTCAATTAAACTTAATTAGAATTACAAATAATTCTAATTAAATACCAATTATGCCCATATAAGATTCAATATCTCATATTGATCCTTA
>JANPWT010000007.1:20649897-20662695 GCA_024678245.1 Erythroxylum densum
CTAATGAGAATTTCGATAGGAATTCCAATAAGAATACGATAAGAGCCATTCCTTTTCGTTTGGAATTATGAATTGAAGATATACTACTGAATGTGGATTCAACATTACTACAATGTTCAAGGCATAATGAGAAATATATTGTTAAGTAAAAGTATTTGATCTAATTTTATATAAATAATTTGCATCTATATTAGATCAAGGGAGACTTGTAATTAAAATAAGTGATAAAAATACAAATTTGGATAACTGAGAATATCCTTTAGATATTGGTTAAATCAATATGATGAAAATGATAAAGTTACATATAAGGAAATATGTATCCATTTAATATGAATCATTTGAAACTTATTACGTTGAATAATAACCAAATCAACCTTTAGTATGATACATGTATTTTATTAGATTACTAATAACTTTATGTTATATAATCATATGTATTTAATGAAATAGTAATTTAAAATTTTTAAATTTTTAAATGTTTAAATCTAAGTAAAAATATATGCATTGAGAATGTTAAAGAACTTGGATAATATCAATTTGGTGAGATATAAAAATATTTTAGTTAAACATAGGGAATGAGATTCTCTACTAAATATGTCCACAACTAAATTCCATAAGAGTATGGTTTTATGTAAGGAGGAAAATACAATATGAGATAATTCTTTTATAGCTATGCCTAATACTATAACTTACCTTCAATAGTTTTAATTAAATTAATTAGTAAGATTTCATATTAGATATGAAGGTAAGACTTTAAAAGAGCAAAAGTTAATGATTTTGGAATATGATACTTAGTTGAAGCATGCATTATTTGATAAGTTTAGAACTAACTCAAGTAATAGGAGGTTATGAGAGATCCAAAAAGTTGGATATAATCTTACAGACCTGTTGAACAAATTATTTGTTTCAATGTATACTTATAGAAGAATGTTTCTCGAGATAAGTAATGGGAGTAAGATAAAATTTGAATGGTCTAAGTCTCACAACAATACATCGAACTATAACTAGTGCCTTTGTTAATACATTTGTTGTATAGTTGAAAGGCTATAAGATGTGTAAAAATTCACTTTCATGATGAAGTAAAAGAGTTCGTTTTAAAGATGATTGTGAATTTATCATATCTACAAGAAGGTTAGTGAGAGTATATTTTTCAATTTAGCGGAAGTATATGGATACATATTGCTCATAGAAAGAACAATAATTCATACATTAAGTTGTTGAAAATATAACTGTCCAAAAGCTACTATTATTGAATATGAAAAGATAATAACCTAATCTGGGAATTAGACTTATAAAGATAGATACATAAGGTGTTTACTTATTCTAGTCTAAGTACATGGATACTGTACTAAAGATGTTTGGTATTTGAGATATTTGATACTTATGAAGTCCTAAAGATATCAATTATTTTATGTATGAATTGATATTTGAGTTTAAAGTTATATAGATATTAACATTAGAAGTAAATCCTTATTAAGGTATATTTTATTTAGAACAATATTATTTGAGATTAGAAATGTTCTAATGTAGCATTACTTGATAATCAAGCCATAATAAAATGATTATTGGGATTCTTTGCATTGTTCAAATAGTAATTAAATATAGAACATTAGAGCCATTAGGCATACAAAAGAAGCTAAGGTCTTATTAAAGATCCAATTATGTATCTAAGTAGTTTCTTTTAATTATAATGATAATTAAGATGAAAGTTATAAGATTTAAGCAAGTGCTCAATATAGAGAATGTTGTAGAATTCTCTCACTAAATCACTATCCTAGTAATAGTATGATCATCATATGGTGATATAGTATAAGATACTTAAATGATTAACTTAGTGCAAGTGGGAGATTATTGATTTATGCCTTACAACCAATTAGTTGGTTGTAATTTAGTGGCATAATTATTTAAATGTGTTCTTTATGTTATACATGTCAGAATTTATATGCTAAATTCAATGAGGTAAATATACATTACAAATAAAATTATGATGAGATCATAATTATGAGATTTATACTACATTTATGTATTATCTCTAAATTGTTCTATTAAGATTGAACATTAATAGAGCATAAAAAGACTAAAACACGTTTTGTTTCTTCCTTATAAAAGAAGTAGTTGATATCATAGACTAAAGTATAGAGATACTTAAACAAACATGTGGCTATGTTTGTTAGAGAACAAGTCCACTAAATTGACCCCGAATGAGAATTTTATTCTTAGAACATTACTTGTATGTTTATTGAAATTTACATTATGATGATTGTATAAGTTATTCTTTGACTTGAGATCTTCAAAATACCTCATATAGTGATATGTTTTGAGACTACTTATGGCCTATTTTAGTCAAATGTAGCTCAGTTAGTAGTCATTGGATATATTATAACTATATAGAGGTAATTGAGTGATCAATATAGGATTCATCATTGTAAAGTGATTAGGGAGAATATTCCGTTATTGTCGATTAGTATTGATTCGATAAATCCTTGGTCAAGGTAGAATGTCAGATTAAAAATAATATTCAAATTTTATTAATTAAATCAATTACTACTGGTAGGAACTAATATCATATTAGAGTAGATATTAATTTCATGCTTTATGTCTAATCGAATCATAGTATGATGAAAATATTAAATTATACAGAAAAATCATGCACAAAAAAGTTAGTTAAAACCACTTTGACATTCTTAAATATTTGGTAGTCGTGATGCATTGCTAAATGCTAATCTTAGTCTATTGATATAAATTATTTAATTAGATAATTAAAGATAAATTAAAGGAGTTTAATTTTTCTAATCCTAAATATGATTTAGGGTTATAATTTATATTAATTACTAACATATTTAGGAACCTAATGGGTCCTATATAAAGAATAGGTTAAAGAGAGAAAAGTTATTTTAATCAAGTTGGACTTGATTGTAAAGTTTGAGAAATTTTATGATTAAATATGAGATATTTAATAAATAAGGACCAATATGAGATAATGAATCTTATATAGGCATAATTGGTATTTAATTAGAATTATTCATAATTCTAATTAAAGTTTAATTAAAATTAGAATTTAATTTCAATTAAATTACTAAAACGTCCAAAGTTTTATAAATAGGCTTAAATTCTATAAAGCTAGCACTTCTTGCTTAAACCTCTCTGTAAGAGTTACAGAGTTCTCTCAACCAATTCTGTGGATACTATTAGAGGCTAGACACTTGTACGACTATGGTGGTTGAGATAGATCAGTTTTGAAAATGGTTCGAGGGATACAACAAGATAAAGATCAAGCTTCGGAATAAGATACGAATTAAGTTTCCTCTTTATAATGATTTGTGTTAATCATTTTATAGAATTAAACATATCTTAGCTTTTGGGAAATCAAAAGTCACGAAAAAATTTAGTGATTATTTCGCCTTGGTTGAGATCGGATCTCAACCTGATTTCCTAACCAGACCTTTTGCACACAGATATTGTTTGTTTTAGCTTGCCCATCGGGCTAAGACTCTCACAGTTTTGCTCTTCTCACATATGAGAAAACATGTCTATAGGGAAGAGGTATTCGTATCCTTATAAAGCATACTTTGTTCTCCTCTCTAATTAATGTGGGATCTCACAATCTCCCCCCTTTAGGGCCCAGCGTCCTCATTGACACAATCGATCGAAAATCGACTCTAATTTATTTAATTATATAAAATGATCAACACAAATTATAATAAAGCAAAATTTTATTATAATAGATTGTGAGATTCCACATCGTTTGGAGAGGGGAACGAAGTATGCCTTATAAATGTATGGATACCTCTCCCTTACGGACATGTTTTTCATGGCCTAATGCACCGGATCGCATCAGAACTCCAAGGTTAAACATGCTTGGGTGAGAGTAGTTCTAGGATGAGTGACCTACTGGGAAGGCTTTGAGAAAAACAAAACTGTGAGGGCTTGTCTAAGCCAAGGTCCAAAGTGGACAATATCTGTGAGTAGGTGATCTGGGCTGTTATAGTGTTGGAGAAAGAAAAGAAGCCCTAGGAGGTGTTTCAAATTCAAATGGTGAAATCTGAAAGGGGATAAGGTGAAACAACTTAGGGATATAGTAATCTATAGAGAAAAATAGATATTGGAAGAGATGTTATCTAGATGTGGGAGATAGTATCAACTCTTTTAAAAAATGTAGATAATGAGATCTTGGGTGTTTCTAAAGGGATTGGGGTGGAGTCTTGATGGTGGAATGAAGATGTACAAGAAAATGTTAAAATTAAGAAGTTTTCCAATAAAGCTATATTGAACAGCACTATATGGGTAGAGGGGGTTATTAATAGACAAAGTTACAAACTGGAGAAGAAAAGAGCGAAGAAGATAGTGTCAAAAGCTAAAAACAAAGCTTACCAGAAATTATGCCAATGATGAAAATATAAAGATAGAGAAAATGATATATTTTGGTTAACGAAAGCTAGGGAATAGAAAGCAAGAGACTTACATAAAGTTGTTGAATAAAAATTGAAGCAAGATAGGAATTCAAAATTGAAGCAACACAGGAACTCGTGGTTGAAAATGACATCAAGAGAAGATGACAGAGATACTTATATAACTTTTTTAATGAAGGCGTAGAGAACAATATCTCTTTAGGTGATATTAACAAATCTAGAGGTATCATAACTTTAATTTTGTTGACAGATCATAAGGGAAGAAATTAAAAAAGCTTTGAGGGAGATGAAGAATGGAAGTACAATAGAGTCTGATGAGATACCCATAGAGATATGGAAGAGTCTAGGTGAAGAGGGTCTTATTTGTCTAGGCAAACTTTTTAATGTGATCCTTTAGTCCACTAAAATGCTGGATGAGTGGAGACTTAGTATGATAATTCCTCTATACAAGAACAAATGAGACATCCAAAGTTGTAATAGTTGTAGAGGCATCAAACTACTTAGTCACATCATGAAGTTATGAGAGAAGGTGATTAAGAAGAGAGAGAGAAATGATGAACTTATCTCAAAAGCCTAGTTTTGGTTCATGCCAGGAAGGTCTAGGATAGATGCTTTATATCACTTTAAAAGATTAATGAAATATTACAGGAAAAGACAGTGTAACCTACATATAGTTTTTATTGACTTAACGAAGAATTATGAAAATGTATCTAAGTAAATAATGGGGAGATTTTTAGAAGTAAAGGGAGTTCTTATGACCTTTATACTGGTTATTAAGGATATATATGAAGGTGTTAAGACTAGAAAAGGACGATAGGAGAAGATACAAAGTATTTTTCTATTAATAGTTGGTTACACCAAGGCTTCTCATTAAACCACTTTTTGTTTGCAGTAGTGATGGATGAGTTCATTAAGAATATCCAAATGGATGTGTCTTAGTATACGTTGTTTGTCGATGATATTGTATTAGTAGATGAGATAAAAGAAGGTGTCAATGTTAAGCTAGAATTATGGAGGGCTATATTAGAGTCGAAGAGTTTTAAATTGAGCAAGACTAAGATTGAGTACTTAGAGTGTAGCTTTCAGGTTATAAGGTAGTGATTTGGAGGTAGATTGTTCAAAAGTTATACTATAAAAAGAGTGTTTTAAGTATCTAGGATTTATCATCCAAAGCAATAGTGAAGGTCGATAAAGACATTGTTCAACGTATCATATCAGGGTAACTTAAATGGAAGAGTATATTAGGAATTTTATGTGACATAAAAATACCACTCAAGTTTAAAGGTAAATTTTATTGTTTAGCGATTAAGCCAGCCATGCTTTATGGATCAGAATATTGACCCATTAAATAAGTGCATATTCATAAATTAATGGTGAAGGAGATAAAGATGCTCTGTTAGATGTGTAAACTTATTAGAAGAGATAAGATTAGGAATGTAATTATAATAGACATATTAAACGTAGCTAATATTAATAAAAAATTAAAAGAGACAAAGTTTAGGTAGTTTAGACATATTAAAAGAAGACATCCTAATGTTTCAGTGAGAAGATGTGAAAAAATTATACTTAAGAACTGTAAGAGAAAAACCTAAGAAAAATTAAGGGAGGTGATAAAAAATGATTTGGCTCTGAAACTTGCCAAGGACTTGACCATTAATAAAAAAATGTGACTTATGAGTATACATGTAAAGAATCTCATATAGAGTAATCCTTTTTTCTTTTTTTCACACTGAGTCTTATATTTTGCATTTAGTCTAAGTTTTTAATAAGTAGTATCTCCCTCTTAGTTATTTAGCCTAAACATTTCCTTACTTAGCCTAGATAATATCTTGTAATGATTTGTTTGTTTTATTTATTTACTTATTTGATCTTTTATTTTTATTTATTACCTTATTTTATATTTATTGTATTACTTAGTTTTATATTTTTATTTATAAATATTTATTATTTATGTTTATATTTATTATCAATTTATTATTTTAATAAGTAGTTTTATTTTATATTTGTATATTATTTATATATTTATTTAGTGTGTATATATATACATGTTGGTATGTTGGAAATAAATTTATTACCAGTTAAGAGTAAGATTGCGTATTTCAAGACCTTCTCAAGCTTCGTATTCAATGAGACTTTAACTAGGATATTGTTCTTTTTGTATGGTATGCTTGATCTGTTCTCTAATCTGCTTGATCTGTCTATAAAAAGGTCGTGCATAGGCATGGGGGTAGGTATCACACACTAAGCATTAACGTAAGTATGGTGGAGCTACGAGTGATACTCGGGATTTAGAGTAGCTATGTCATTGACAATCATTGTGAACACTGGAGCAACAGGGGTTTCAAGAATAAACTTGTAGAGTTCATATCCAATTAAAAGTACTTCCACTTGAAGCTTCTAAAATAAATTTTTTTGGATGAGAGCTTAAGAGTATTAGTGATATTAATAATAATAACAGGTTTAGTGATCGTGAATATGAGAAATATAGAGTTGAAGTTTCTAGTACTTGGGGGTTAAGCGTGACAAAGTTAGAAAGAAAAAAATATTGACAAAAATTCCAAAAATTGACTCTAGAAAAAATTATGAATAATCACTGATCACAAATTATAATACAACAATAAATATTATTAATTGAATTACTTTTTTTTTTATTTCATAAGGAAACGAATACACATATTACGCTATCAAACGGGGAAAGGAAACCTCAGCTATATCCTCTACTAGGATATTAAAGCAACCCACAGGTGGGTAGTGATACCAATGGATACCAAGGTCTAAGGATCTGGCATAGTGCGCTAGCCAATCCGCGGCTCGATTAGTCTCTCGGTATATATGTCTAGCGTTCATGATCCAATCGCGGTTGAGAAGTTATTGGATTCCCAAAATTAAATTAGTATGAGGTATATATGTTGTAGCGAATACCGATAAACTGTGAATAACAGTTAACGAATCCACTTCGAGTTCAATTTTTCGGTAACCTTCATTTCAGGCAAGACTGAGGCCCGAAAATACCCTCCATAGTTCAGGACAAACTGAAGTGCAATACCCGATGTTATGTAAGTATGTTTGACTTTTGTGACCCTTTGTGGGCTTTCGGATTCGTGGCCCTTTTGGGTCTTTTCGGTCCAACATTGATCATAAGAACAAAGGATGCTCTACTTCTCGGTTACTTTCATCCCATCCTAACCACCACTTCTCTTATTTCCTTTTAATCTCTCAAAATGAGAATTACATAGTAAAAGAATGTCTAAATACTGGAGGGAAACCTCTAATCTTTAGGAAAGACGAAGTTCCAATTCTCATGAGAATGACTGAAAATAGTACTGATATTGAAATTAAAGAGAATAAATTAAACCATTGAAAAGAAGAAAGTCGCTATTACAAGTTGGATACATGTGCAGAAAAACTGATTACAGGGGTCCTCTTGCATTTAAGAGAAGGATGAGACAAGACAGGAAGGCCCCAGTGAGTAGAGAAGACGAAACCAGGATATGAAAAATGGTCCGTGTTGATTGTAGCGTTAAAAATATCCCAACATACCTTGGCAATTCTGCTCGACAGCAGAACCACAGAGCTGCAAGTGAGTTTCCTGGTGCGAGATAGACGAAATCCCTTTATCCCACCATTCCTTTTCACCCAACGCCTTCTACTTCTAACAGCCCTTGCCCCCAGTTTCTCATCTTCATTACCATTCTTAGCAAGCTTCTCGTACCTAGACCTCATCATCATCAACGTAAAGTTATAAACTTGGTCGGTAACCTAGCTATAATGTCTGGACAACTATCTCCTATATGTGTGTGTGTGTGTGTGTCAATAGAGCGATGAAGTGCATGTAGACTACTTTAAGAATCTAGTGCTTCAAATGCATATTATATATTAGTAGTACAGAGTAACAGAAGTGTGACTAATTGATTCCTCGCAACACATGCATAGCATCAGTCAGATGCCCCTCATTGCTACTTTTGGCACATGAACCGACTTCCCATATCTATTGACTTTGCATACTAATCAAGTGCTAATTAATGGAGGTAGCATGTGCAATGATTGACAGCCACATTGTTACCAATATAAATCAAAAGCAATCATTAGGTAAAGGAAGGGAATGTATGTGGTTATGATTATGAACCAACACCCAGATATGCTTTTTTGTTTGTTCTTATTAGCATCAACCTTTCTAGACAACATTCTCACCTGCTAGGTCTGTATTGTACGAGTTCGAACAAAACAGTACTAACTAGTAGTTATTTCATAATCATTTTTCAACAGCCAGCAGTAGCTCCAGCAGAGAAGTTCTGCATATTTAACAAAGTAGAATACAAACTTAACCAAAACATAAACTTCAAAAGAAAAAATAAATCAGAAAAAAAGAGCCTGGAGAGGATGCATTCTGCTCTGACCATCAAAGGGAATACTTAGGATGGTTTTTACATGGAAGCTTACCACCTAAGGAGATGGTTTTTACTCTTTTGTGAATACTTATTTAAGCCAGCAAAATACTGTACCACCTATACTTCAATTTATCTATTGAACTCACAATATGAATAAAGTTTTCGATAAAAATATAAGCATGCTCAAAGAACAAGTTATAGATTAACTTAGTTTAATCTAAAAAAGATATACTTTTTTAGTCTTAATTTTTTTACTAAGCATTTATTAAGTTACTTTAAAATAACTTGTTATGTAATTAACAATTGTGAACTTAACATACCTTGTATGGTTATTCTAAATGATCATTTTTTTGAACTTTTATTATCATAAAGTTGCTTTATATAATTTAAAATAAATAAAATTACAAGAGATATTTGCATTTTTTAGTCAAATATTAGACAACATTGTACAATTACTTGCCAAAAAAATTATTAATTAGGCTTTATTAAAATTTTGTCATTGGGCATTTATCAATTACAATTTTGATTCTATATAAATATGATTGATAACTAGAAATTATAACATATTTTACACCCCTATTTGATATTATTTTAAATCATTTATATATCACATTTGGGTGAATAATGTTGCATTTTATTGTTAATAACTCAAGATGTTTAGTTTCATATTTTATTTAAAAAGGGATTAAATTATGTTAAATGTTTTTTAGGTTTAATGGAGCTTAAAGAAAAAACTAAACAAGACAATCCAAAAGAAAGAAACGACAACGCAGCAAGCCAGAGCAAAACACAAAATGCATAGAAGCTGGGAGAAAAAGGAACCAAAACGATAGTGGCTAAGAAGAAAAATGCCAGCAGATGAGCAGTAGCCAACAAATAATCAAAAGTAGAAAATGAAAGCAATAATTAAGACAAAATGTAATAGTCGAAGAGAAGACGAACTCAAAAAAGAGTAATATAGAGAGGGAAAAGCGATGAAACCGCTTGCAGCGGATAGTATACGATCCACCAAAAAAGTTCGTATATGTGAGGTAGTTGAGAGTACGACGCAGGATGTGACGATGGAGACCGTAAGTCGTGACTCTAATACTGCCAGATTGGAGGGGGGAAATGTGATAAATTCCTTGTACAAAAATAAGTTGATCGTTAATAGGCAAGGAGACTCTCAGGAGGAGCTTAAGATCACTGAGGATTATTATACGATTGGAAAAGAAGGCTTCACACTCACAATTACTTTCTCTGATCATATATGCTAGCTTTTTGTTAAAAAGATGGAGAAAACTCTTGTTTTGAAGCTGCTAGGAAAGAATATACGACATGAAGACCTCCTGGGGAAGCTTCCGAACCTGTGGCAATTAAAGAGTTCCTTTGAACTTACGGATGTGGATGATATTTGGGGATTATCTAACGGTGCAACCTTGGTTTCTTGAGTTTGAACAGGCTATAGTGAAAGTCTCTGAGGTAATGGGGTGGACTCTGGATCTAATGATGATGTTTTAAGCCTAAAAAAGATGATACCTGTGATGTATTGTGGTGAGAGTAGTAGGGACGACCCTCAAGATCAAGGCACAACAAAACAAGCCCAAGGAGAGAATTTAGACTTGAAAAAGAACACTTGAACCAGTGACTCCATTTTTGTCCCAAAGGTGGAATCGCCCACTCCAGGTGCGTTCACACTCCGGCCCAACAGAATAGTGAGGGGGTAAATTACGATCTGATCTCAGTTAGCTTCGCAGCAAGGCTAGTAACTCCGTTTTTAACTCGGCAGCCTTCAAAACATTCGAAGCACAAATATCTTTGGACCAAAGGAAACACACTGTTGTGGAAGTAAGAAGGGATAGGATAGCTCTGGAGGACATGAGCAATGTTAGAAGGGAAGAAATAATAACTGTTTTAGAGCAAGCGGGCACTTTAGGGATTGGGGTGTCAGAAAAGGAAATCAGAGTGCCTAAAGGACTAGATAAAAGACACACGTCTTACAGAGTGAGGTTGCAGTCCTCCATAATGGAAACCTTAAACATTTAGAAAAAAATCTTCTAATAAGGCTCTCTCAAAAGATGCATCAGATGCTTTCAGAGACAATCCTTTTAACCTAGTTAACAAGGATGGGTGCTCGAATAATCAAGACAAGGAGTACAACCAAGATAGTGATAATGAAGATCCTGAGGGATCTAGTATACGGGTTTGTTTGTTTCTCCCCTTTTCTTTGGTTTTATGGATTTAAGTATTTTTGTTTGGAACTACCAGGGGGCAGCTAATAAAAACTTTATACAAACTCTCTTGTATTTTGCTACTGAATATAGATCTACTATTCTGATTTTGGTTGAGCCTCGTATCTTAGGGATAAAAGCTGACAGGTTTATCCGTTAAACTAGGTATGAGTTTTCTTCACAAGATTGAAGCCATAGGGTTCTTAGAAGGCATCTGGTTACTATGGAATAACAAAGTTGATGTGTAGGTTATTTACAATAATCAACATTTTGTTCATACCAGAATTACAATTATGGATGAGAATAAATCCTTTCTTCTGACGGCCATTTATGGAAGTCTTAGCCATATGTTGAGAAAAGAACTTTGGAGGGATCTTTGTCAAGTGGCTGAAGTAGTAAATGAGCCTTAGGTCTATGCCGTGGATTTTAATGCAATACTAAGTAGTGAGGAGAGAGTTGGTGCGGGCTTATGACAGATCTAAAGGGTGCAAACTTTTCCAAAAATTTGTACTTGATACTGAGTTGATGGATCTAGGCTATAATGGACCTAAGTTTACGTGGAGACGTGGTACTCTTATGCAACGACTTGACAGGGGCTATTGGGAACATCTCTTGGGTTTCAGAATTCAATACTACTATAGTGAAGCATCTTCCTAAATTGTGTTCGGACCATAGTGAAGTAAATCACACGTTAATATAGAACTCACGTATAATATACGAAGTACAAAAGAAAGAGGGGGAGGGGGGTTGAATTGTGTATTCTTTTTGTGAATACAAAACCTTTGATATTTCTTGAAAAGAAACTTTTCCAAATGTTAAAGAGTATCACAAATGTTACACAAAAATAGCTAGGTAGTTAAATCGTAAATAGCTTCTATAAACTTGTATAACAACAAGAGAAATTAAAAGTAAAGAGTTAGAAGATAGACGCTGCGATTTTTATACTGATTCACCCTAAACCTTGGGCTACGTCCAGTCCTCAGAGTTCTTCTGAAATTTTACTATACTTCGTCAAATTTACAAGTATTCTTTCTTCCCTTCCAAAGCCTCTTCAGGTCTCTTACACTGAGTATTTTTCCTACTATCTTAAGCTCTCCAGGATCTTAGCCTTTTATTTCTCTCAGTAGAAAGATATTGTGATCTTTTGTTATAGTATAGTTTGCTCTCGTGTATCGCATTTTGAATACAGAATTTTTGTAAGTAATAACTTGAAAGCTAAAAAATTGTTCAGTCTTCGACTATGATTAATATTTATAGCCTAAGTCTTCAACTGCTTTTTGCTTCTTGCTTCTTGTAAACCGTTATTCAATTGAGTTCTGTAACCAACTCCAACTAACTAACTATCGACGTACTAGAGTGTCTTCATCTTTGTATCGTATGTGTTTTCAACTTATTTTGTGTTTTGAACTTCTTTTGTGTTTTGAACTTTTTCTGTGTTTTGTGCTTCTTATGTGTTTTGCGCTTCTTCTGTGTTTTCAACTTCTTCTGTATTTTGCGCTTCTTCTGTGTTTTCAACTTTTTTTGTGTTTTGTACTTTTTCTGTGTTTTGTGCTTCTTCTGTGTTTTGAACTTCTTCTGTGTTTTGCGCTTCTTCTGTGTTTTAAACTTACTCTGTGTTTTGAACTTCTTCTGTGTTTTGCGCTTCTTCTGTGTTTTGAACTTCTTTTGTGTTTTGAACTTCTTTTGTGTTTTGCGCTTCTTTTGTGTTTTCTTGCACGCTTATCACACACATCAAAATAGTTCATTTATTTCTAACATTATTATTATTTGATTATCAACAAAATTAATAAA
>JANPWT010000007.1:20743202-20772715 GCA_024678245.1 Erythroxylum densum
AATTTGATAGTATCTTGTAGTTGTTAATGCAAAAAAACTACTGTTTGTTCATATATTTTTAAGCTTTCAAATTATAATAGTTTTTTATTATTTTCATATTTCGGTCTAGTCTAATGCCATTTGCAATCAATTTTTTCTTTTCATTTTAATAATGAACTTTTTGATGATATTACTTATAATAAAATTGATGTTTATAAGTTGCTCTATGTAAGTGTGAACATTTATTATTTAATAAGATTGTTTTTTAGTCAAGGATAAAAATGTCATATGAAATAATTGAATTCATTTTGATTATGTTCCAAACAGTGTAATTGAATTCAATTCTAATATTATTGAGTTTGTTCCAAATAGTGTAAATTGAATTCAATTCAATCTCATTAATGTAATTGAATCAAATTTGTTAATGAATTCAATTCAAAGATTTCCAAACAGCCAATTAGTCTCACATATTTGTGTGAATGAGATTAAATAAAATAGGGTTGGTAAAAAGTTACAGGTACAGAAGATTTGATCCCTTTATGCATTGTCCATTACGTCGTAAATGTTATAATGTACATATAAACAATGTAAAATGTAACTGTAGTGATAAATAATTAAATACTAACAATACGAGTCCCAATATCTTAACATTCTGAAACTTAATTAGTTGCGATATACATTTAATAATTAAATTAATCGTTGAGTGCATAATATTTCGTAATCTTTGTGCTCTGTACATACTATATTAACGAGTCAATTACTCGAAATTATATGATTAAATCAACTGAAATGATACTTGTAAGTTTAGTAATTTTTTTGGATAGCAAATTAAGTTGTGTTTAACTTTTTTATTTTTTAAATTTTAATGTCAATTTTTTAAAGTTTTTAATTTAATAACTAACCTTTTAATTTTTTATAAATTGGGTCAAATTTTATTTTATTGATGCGATGTGTCTATTAAAAATATTGTTTTTATTTAAGGTTAATTTAAAAAACTCAAACTTTACACAATTTTAAAATTATAGCCCGAACATAAAAAAGTTACAATTAGATATTCAAATGTTAAATTTTTTAATTTTAACCTTATATTAGTATTTCCATTAACATTATTGACATAGTTTGCCACGTAAGAAATATACCCTTAACACAAACTTCAGAACGGTTTCTTCTTAAAAAATGCAAATAATCTTATATTTTTTAGTTTTAAAGGTTTAATACTTTAATTGGTATTAAACTATTATAAAAGGTATATATTAAAATTTGAATAGAGTTAAAAAATTTAATAAGATTGAAGAGGGACATTATCTTTATACATAATAATTAGAGAAAGCGACTCTTAAATAAAAACAAACTTGTTTATTATGGTTTATAAAAATTAGTTATTTTATGAAAACTAGTCACTTAATTTATAAACTAATATTTTTTACTAAAAAGAATTATTAAAATAAATCAAATAAAAATTTGACTGATTTAAAATTAAAGAATTCTCCATTAATTTTAAATTATTAATTTATAAAATAATTTATTTAAAATTGTAATAATATATTATTATATACAACCAAATTCAAAACATATGAAAATCAAAATTTAAACTTTAAATATCTTATTTAATTTCTAGTTTGATTTTTAAAATATTAATAATATTATGTACACCCAAAATGACAAAATCCAAAACATACTTAAAAACTATTCAAATTTACAACATCATCCATTATTTAATCCACAGGATTTATGAGAAATAAGATAATTTACATAAGAACAAAGGAGAACAGCAGATACAAAAGAAAACACTATTTAATATTTTTGCAAAAATGACAAATTGAGACTTCGTCAATCGTGTCATACATACATATATCATCTTCCTTGAAGTTGGATTAAGCGACTGTTATATGCAGCGAAGAAGCCTCAGTAAGTAACTACTCTCTTCATTTCTGATACAACCAGGCTTCGTAATGGAGTTCCACACTTTACACATTAACGCGACAAGCTACACATGCCAAGTGGTCCAATTACAACGCAACAAGCTTCAAGGCTTAAACAAGCAATGCAAGATTTTGTTCAAGCCCAAATCACAAGTCAAGTCCATGAGGAGGTTGAAACATCCATAGAGGGACACCAAGGCATGCCTAAGCTTGTGACTTCATTAGAGGAGGCGTTGGAAGAGGCTAGCACTTAGCCATTTAGGCCCATTTTTTATAATTTGGACTTGTTATTTATTTTCTCTTATTTTAGGCCCAAGTACTTATTTATGAACTTATTTATTTTGGTAATGTGTTTAGTCCATTCCTAAAAGGACTTGTATTAGATTAGGTTCAATGGGTTAGATACTCCTATATTTGTTAGGGTTAGCCTAGTTTTCATTCAATGGGCTTGCAAACCCATTCTTATTAGGGTTAGGACTTGGTCAAGGGTATTTATACCTCATTATAACCTTGTAACCCTAGTTTTTTAGATGATTAGTAAAAATTTCAGAATTGAGTTCTTCAAGTGAGGCATGATTGTCTTCATGGTTACTTCAAGAAATTGATTTGCATCAGCAAGTAAGTACTTGCAACGTAAATTGATTTCTGATTTCTTTGGGATTGGGTGTCAAACTTATGAATTGGGGTTTGATCTAGCATGTTCTTGGAATAGAAAGATTAGGGTTTTGATTCAATAGGATTAGGGGGTTTCAAGAACCTTGTTTTATTGGGGTTTCCGTATCATCTTGGTATCAGAGCTTTGGCTTAATTCTATTGATCTGGTGATGAGAAGAAGATCTGGTGAAAGAAAATGAGAGATTTCGTTTATATGTGATTCCATTGAATTATTATCAAGTTAGAATTGTTGGATTATATACTTTGGATTTTGATCATTGGAAATGGTATATGGCTTAGAATGCCATTGAGGTTTTGTAAGAAAGTGATTCATAATATGTGTGGATTATGAAATTGTTTAAGAACTTGTGTATGGTTATGGTTGATGAGAATGATTGGTTTGTATAAGGTTTTGATTTATGAAATTGTGCATGAGATGTAATTGAATTATGAGATTTGTATGAGGCTATTGAGTTATGGAATTTGATTACGATTATGTTTGGGTTGTGGTTTGAAGCGAATTATGAACTTGAGATTGATTGAGACCTATTGAAGTGTTATAGAAATAGGATTGTGTTGTTTATGTTGTGTTTCCGGACGGGAGGTCCGAGAAATTTGAGGATTGTGTGTTTGAGCTGGTTTATAGAAGTGTATTTAAACCATTTGCAGGGTTGGGTTAGTTAAAATGCAGCTGTTATGCTGCCAAAATTTTGTTAAGTAAAGAATGTATGTATGTTTATGTTAACATGTGTGAGTTTTTATGACAAAAGCAAAGACTAAGATTTTGGTTAAAATGATACTTATGATTCGTAAATGATGATTTAGAAAAATTGAGGTTATGGAAATTATGATTTTCCAAATTGAAGAAGCCTATGCTTTGTATACGATGAAAAGAATGAAGAATAAGAAGAAGAAATTTTTTTACATCGATTCGTATAGCTTTAGTCTTAAGATATCCGACGCGACCATTTCGACGCTTTTCTAAGATAATTGTGTGGATGTCGAAATTCGTGTTTCAATTCGATTGGATCGTTTGTTTGGTTTGTCTTCGAGCCAATTCGATTTGACCTTGTTTGTGTGCTTTGCTTCCAAGTTAGCTTTCGATTCGTTATTGATTTGTTTCGATTCACTTCGATATATGATCCGTTCGTTTCGCTTTGTGATCAATCGTTTTATTTGTTCCGCCTCTTTGTGATTCGTTTCGCTCTGGCTTCCATTTTCGGGTTGGGGTGCCGGTCTCCGGATCAGGTCCCAACACAGTACAACAACATCTAGTAGGCGATCCATATCTATTGAAGTTCATGAGCTTCATAACACAGTACAGGCACTAACAACTCAATAGCAATAGTCGATGGAGTACATAGCCCATCTCCATAATAAGATGAATGAGTTGAAGAGGAAGGGCAGAACCTCATCGTAATATTCAGAGCATCCACATTCACTAAATGAATAGCATAGATGTAGTCATTTTGTATGAATTAAATACTTATTATTGTAGATAATATTTTTTATTATCAGTTAAGATAATTTTTACTTTATATCCTCAATCAACTTTCTATTTTAACAAATTAAATGTAGAAACAAATCAAAAAATCAGATAACTGATAACTGTATAAATTTATACATTAATCATAAGATTATCAAATAAAATTAAATGTAAGGAAAATTTTAAAAAACAATATCAGTAAATTTGCCAACGGAAAAACAAAATATGTCAGTAAAATGTGAATTTACAGAAGGACTACCAAAATCTGTTGGTAAAATGCAGTAAATTTACCAACAAACGACTAAGATCCATCGATAAAATTAGTCCTGAATTTATCGACAGAGGAGCCTTGTCCATCGCTATATTTACCGATCGAAACAAACCTTTCGTCGCTAAATTTACCGATAGCACAAAAATTATCATCGCTAAATATAGCGACGAAACAAAATATATCCATCGATAAATTAGCGACATAAAATTTGAACTCCGTCGCCAATTATTACTTACAATCGTTTCTCCGACAATTCATTCCATTGGTAAATTCCGTCGCTAACTTAGCTTGTCATCAGAAAACTTTTACATTCTGTCAGTAATTTCTGTTGCTAAATCTAATTTTTCTTGTAGTGATCCTTTTTAATAGGTTTGAGATTTATACACAAAAAAATATAATAGAATATCTTTTTAAGTTTCTTTGTAATAATAATAACATAAAAACTTGAAAAACTTCTTCAAAATAAAAATATAATTAGAAAATCCTCCTTTAGATGAAATTAAAATTTCTTAAAAACAAAGCACTGATATAGCTTTCCCTTTAAGATTAAAATAAAATTGAAAAAATAAATTCAAAAGAAATTAAGAATATTATGAGCCAAAATAATTATATAAACAATTACCTACAAATTATAAGGAATCAAACAGAAAAAAAAAAAAAGAATATCCTAGTATTATAGCAAATCAAGATTCTACTATTAACGCTTCTATATTTGAGCTGCATGGAGTATCTAGTAACAACTCCAACCAGTTTAGTAAAATAGGATACTCAAGATTTTCTCCTAGCCATACAAATTCAATTAAGAAAAGATAAATAAAAATGTTATCTTAAATACTTCAAATTTATCCTCACAACAAAGATAAATACTTTAGCATAAACTAGACAAATTCAATAGAAACTAGAAGCCAAACTAAAATTTAAAAAAATTTGTAACTCCTAAGAAGTAAATTCACATAACCTGAATATGATCAAATAAGATGGTAATACAAAATTTGATAGTTTTTAACTTCCTTCTCTAATAATAAATAAACTCCATTGAAAGTCCACAATTAAAACTCATTTTAGTAAGCCTATTGTCCATGACATTAATATTGATTACACATTAGATATCTAAAAACAAACAAAATACAATGCTATCTCAATTTATGAATAAAATATATTAAATACATTACCAAATTCCAAAAACTATGTACAAAGACTTTTCTAGTTGGACTTTTGAGGATAAAGTTGTATATATAGCTTTGTAATGAATTTTGTAAATTAATGCTAAAGGAACCGAACTTATGTTCATTTTGTAATAATGACCTCCTATTTTTAATAATAAAATTTTTATATATTTTTACCTCTTAGAGAAATTGTAAGATTAGGATAACTATCAAAAGAAACTGGATCATTATAAAGGCTAGATTCAACTGGGCTCAAAAGATAGTCTTAAAATTATAGAATATTGTTAATACTAATGTACTTAATTACTCTTTTATTAAAGGTTTTATCTCTTAACTGTACTAATCTTATATGAATATAGTGCAACATTTATCCTTATATTTGTTTCATAGATTATTATGATAACAAATATATTGTTTCTAAGGATTTTTTATAAAGGAATATCTCTTCATTCAGTTTTAACAGTATAATATATTTTTAAAAAAGTTAAATTTTCCTTGTTAATAGATTTGATCCTTTTGTATCTTAGGAAATTTCTATCAATAAAATTCTCAAAGTACATTTATGCAAAGGTCAATTATTGAGGATCGGAAGGACACTAATTCTTGCCATGCCAAGCATCGAGGCATGATCCTCTGGCCTGTGAACCCTGTGCTAACCTTGTCTCAACCTATCTCAACCATCCATTTATATGGATCCACATAAATATCATCATCTATTTACGTGGATCCATATAAATGAATGGTTAAAATGAAGTACAAGATTCACGGGCCAAAGGATTTGAAGGGCCGAGCATCTACTATAAGTCCAATCAAATCGAAACCACGTGGCTATTGCAGTTATTAACGTTAACACAACCTCAGCCACAAGATCCAAGCTGTCAAACTGGGGAAATATAATCCCAGTTGTAAGCTTTAACACAGCATAAACATATTAAACCAATCTTCCTTCAGTTTGACAGGGTTAAAAATAACTCGTAAAATAATTGAAATAGTAGTGGACTGGAGTTAGACACACGTCCCTGATACATTCGGGTTACAAAGTTAAAAGATTGACCGCATGCAGCTTTGCATATAACAATGGGATGTTCGGCATCTTCCATGCACACAGCAGGATGGACAATTCAAGTACAAGGACTACTAACTTCTGTCAAACTATAGTGCTTTTAAGTGTTACAACTAAATTTCATATCTACAAATGCAAAGATACAAAGGTAGGTAAACCCAAGTCGACAGTCCACATACAGCAACTGAAGGAAGGTGGAAGCCCTGATATCGGTGACCAAAAATCTTTGATACTAAATCATGAAGGGGCAGTGGACCTTAAAGCACTCTCTACTATTTGACATCATCCACAAAGAGCTAATAATGCAACACATTTCCCCAAACATGGAGCATCATGTCATATTCCTCTCAACCCTTTACACACTTCTCTTAACTGTTTATTGCAGTTTTTCCAGCCTGATCAGCATTCACCTCAACCCACTCACATTTGCAGCAGGCACTTTTTCAGGGTAACTGGAGAAATCCAAGTCAATTAGCGACATGTCATATGAAACAGATAAGGAATTCGAAGTATCCACAAGTAGAGAAGACTTCATCACATCAGAATGTGCAGAACTAGGCACTGAATTATTATTTTTGGGAGTGCTTGTAGCGGAAGAAGATTGACTAGATAGCTGAATCTCATCCAACTTATTTCCAAACATATATTTGTTTTTTCTCACAGCATCCATCTCCTGGCCAGTTGGAACAAATGTTCTTGCTCGATACTTTCTCGTTCCCTCATCACCATCATTATGATTGTAAAGCACATAATCATGATAAGTTGGTGCAAACTGTAACAATGATAAGCAAATCATCATCAGATGTTTCACTAAACCAAAGAAAAGGAAAACAAATGCTCCTAAAGAGGCCATAAGGCTGATAAGAAAACAAGCAAGAAGCACCTGATGAACAGTGTCATGGTAGAAGTCATTTAACATCAAGGCATGTGCAAGGCTTCTGGTAAAACCACAAGACCCCCCAATGTTTGCACCAGCATATTCTTTATATGGAAATGCATAAAAGTGGCCAAGCGCAGCAAGAAGCATCTCAACACAAATGATAAAATCTTGAAATTGAGCAGCTTCCTCTGCATCCTTAATCAATCCAGATTTTGCAGCAAGAAAGACAAGAACTCCCTGGGAAAAGAAATGAGAACATGAAAAAGTTTGACCACCAACCTCCTCATATTTTGCAAGGCAATCCCAACTATATTGGATTTGGCAATGTTTCAGGAAACACAGCCATTCATTGTGCCAAAGATATGAGGGGCATGCAAAAGGACCAACTAGAAAGGTCACATCTACAACATCAGTGTTTCCTAAAACAATCCAATAAAGGAAAAGATTCATGTAGCCGCCCCAAGATAAGGTGGATATGATTTGGTAAAGTATGTCTCAACCAACAAATGATAACAAATAAGAAACAGGAGACTAGGGCATCCAAATTGGCATTCCAGTTTTGCAGATCATAATTGCACTATCCAACAGTTAAAAAGCTTCTCTACACTTGTATGTTTCAAATAAATACAGGTAAGTCAAAAGTGAAGAAAAGGAGTGACATGGATGTCTCATAAAACAGAATAATATAACTGAATCAAAACATCTGGCTAAATCATGAAACAACTGTCTAATATTTTCTGCCATCGGAACAACTAAAATAAAACCTAAAGGAAATGATGTCTCAGGTATGTTTACATTACAAATTGAAGCTTCCTTGAAAATACTTGAGCATCATTAAACCTAATGTGTTTAATAGGAGGAATCATTTGACCGAAAAAAATAAAGAAAGAATGAAAAACTGATGTGGAAGCCACAACCTCAATGTGAAATGGACATCTCTGCATGATATTATTGCAATTTCAAGGAGATAATAACTCCCATTGTTTAGAAGTATAAGAAAGATCTTGTAGAAGTTACATGCAGTTATGACAATTAAAAGATTCAGAAATCAAGGAAAACAAGAAGTCCTTTTCCTTGTCAACTTTCATGGACAAGCATGGAATCCCTAGAGATAGAGTCAAAAGTGTATAAATGAACTTTCAAATGAGAAAATTTAGTATCTTTACGGTAACATGTGAAATTCACCTGCCAGTATGTTAAGAAAACAACAGATTTGATAATGATAAACTTTGGAACTGGGTTGAATGGCTGAAGCAGATCTTTGCATGCCACATAAAATAATACTAGAGCATACAAAGCCATCGTGTAGGAGAGCGTGTAGATAATGGTAAGATAGAGATATGATTGGCCTGGGCTGAAATTTCCATCTTCATATTTCCCTTTGGCATAAAGGATAAGTGTAACAGCAACTAAGATAGGCTTCAAAATCACAAACTGCAAACAACCCTGCTTGCACCTCCGTATAAAGCGCCTGGATTTTATCAAACACAATCAGCCAAGAGTAACACGACACTTCCATATAAGTAGCAACAAATTTTCAAAGCTTTCAAAAATCCCTGAGTCTCAAGAATAGGTAAGATAATAGTATCAAGGACGATGGTTACACAAAAACAGGTCAAGCGAACTGTTATGTAATAAAAGGATAGAAATCATAAATGGCTGATGAATAAAAGAAACAAGTCAGAAATGACACAAGCTGACTAAAATGTTCAACTAAAAATAGCACAAATAATTTCTGCACACCAGCCCATAAACATAAAGAAACTCACCCATCTAAGGGTACTGGTGGAAAGCAACATGTCATTAGGCACCATGATGGCTTCATAACGCGTCCACTCAAACTCAACACAACTGCTCCAGGTCCACCAACCCAAGCCAAGCACAATGATAAGAAATTATAAATGACCCAAGCTTCATAGCTGAGACATTTAATAATATGTTAGCATAAAATAGTTTATTTGGTATGTAACACATGAAAAATTACCTACAATGCTCAGAATTTCAAAGGATAGTTAGCACAAGAGATTCAACTATTTGTTCAGCCTTGGTTTTTTAGAATTTCAAGCTTAGAATAGCCAGAATTTTATGATTTAATATGACAGGAATTTTAGGTTTGGTATGGCTAAAATTTAGGTTTTGGTTGCTGGAATTTAGTGAGGTAATCGAGTAATGAAAGGTAGGGAACTAGGAATCACTCTTAGGACCTAATTCTGATTTAATGTTACTCACTTCGTAAGTCTATCTTGGTAAAGATAATAGCTATAGTCAACATGTCTAACATGTCATCAAGGTGAGAGATTGGCAACTATACCTTATTGTCATCATTTTTATCACCCAATAATTAATGCACATTCCCCAGCATCCATCTTTTTTAGGAGCCAATAATGTTGGAATTATGCCCGTACTAAGACTTTCCTGAATAAATCCCTTTTTCAGCAACTCATCTACTTGTCTTTCGAGCTCTTTGTTCTCAATAGGATTTATGTGATAGGTTGAAAGACTCAATAGAGTAGATCCAGGTACTAAGTCAATAGCATATTGAATATCTCGTAAAGAGGGTAATTCACCTAGTAAATCATGTGGTATGAAGTTTGAAAGATTAGTCAACAGTTTGCTCACTTCTTTTGATAATTAAAGGGGTGTTTTGGGTGTTATTTCTATTACTTCTCTCACCACCATTGCAAACACAATTGCTTTCTCTTTGCTGACAGATTCAAACTCTAGGCTTCAAATTTATCTTCTTTTCATGAAACATAAATTGATAAGTGCCAACTTTTCTTAAATGTTGCACATCACAATCATAAAGCTCAGTCAACCAAATCAAATGTGAGATACTTTCATAGGATTAATATCACACCAAATAAAATCTTCATACATTCCTAATTTAAGAAACCAAACACCTTCAAGCAACCAGTAAAATGCCATCATCCACGCAAGTAACTTTGTAGGGATGTGGATGTTTCTCTGAGAGTAAATGCAATAACTTCATTACGTTCTTTGATACCATATTCACACTGCTACATCAATGATAAACTTATATACTTTATATCCACGCCTAACTTGAATAAAGAAATAGCAATACGAAGTCATTTTCCTTGTTCTTCCACCTTAAAAGTTGTAGGTATTCGCATCACTGCATTAAGGTTTGTAGGATCAACTTGCTCATCACTAGAGCCTCCTTAACTCCTCCCCAACATTATGTTTATAAACATATTCATTAGATTCTTTCTCCTCTTCTTCCGTCATGTGCAAACCTCTATTAGTATATTTATAAGCAAAGTGGTCCCTCCCATTACATCGAAAGCACTTCTTATCATTAGTGCCTCCTCTTGTCCCAATCTTAACAATGGCTTTTTGTGTTTGGGTTGAGAACCTTAAGAAGCTTTATAGTTGTTTTGTGGTGCAAAATTTTATGCATTAGATGCTGGCATAAAATTTTGCATTGCATGCATAAAATTTTGCATAGTCATAGTTCTTTTTATGCCAAACTCCTCAGCATGACTTCTAAATTTTTGTTGTTACTTATCTTAGATATTGTTCCGCTCTTAAAGCTAAACAATAAGCCCACCCTTAAAGCTAAATGATATGCATCTTTGAGGTTGTAAATCCTTTACATCATTAGCTCCTTACAAATTCCTACCCTTAAGCTATTTTGTAGTGAGATATAAGTAGTTCAGATTCCATTCCTTCACACCGGATAGAAAGTTCATCAAATATTTTGAAGCATCCTGTTACGGACATAATCCCTAGTCTAATTATCGTGAATTGATCTTGGAGATCATTTTGACAATGAAATAGTAAGTATTTTCCAATAACTTCAACTTCATCCTTTCCCAGCCAACAATTGGTGGATGATCTGTTTTTCGAAGTCTATCTTCTATCAATCTCCACCAGATTTTAACATCCAACCAGCTTCATCTTTGCAAATCAGACTTTTTGATCTTCTGACGTGTACTAGTCAAAGAAGTCCTCCATTCCGACTATCCAATCCAAGAACTACTCCGAAAAACAACACCAAACAACTCATAAGTCTTGTCGATTGTATTTATAGAGGGTTTCATAACAAAGCCACGGGGCTTTTCAACCACATAGACATCAGCAACTTTTGAATTGTTGTCTCTTGTAGTCAAATGCACTAACATATCGTCATTGCTGAATTTCGACTTTGCAAATAGCCTTTATTTAATTTCACATCATTCAAATCTACTTCTCCTTCATCACCCACTACAATATAACCTTCATCAACCTAATTTGTTGTTTTCTCAACACCAATGATATCGTCAAGTTTTGAGCCAACAAGGTCCGAAACCCTTAGTACTTACGAATTAATCTTTTCAGCTCCTTGTTTTATTATTTTAGCCTGTTTTCCTATTATTTCAGCCTGCTGTCTTGTTGCTCCAGCCTGATATTCTCATGTTTTGATTTGTTGTTCAGGTGTTTTGGCTTGTTGTTTAAGTGTTTCAACATGTTGTTTAGTTGTTTAGGCTTTAGGGTTCACCAAATGATTCACTTCCTCCAGCTTTTCTTCAATTTTAACATTTTCTTCATCTTCCATTGTCAAACTGTCCATATCATCAAGTACCTAAGGACCTTCTATGTAGGCTTGAAGGTTCTAATTGATAAGTTGATCAAAAGGTGCCAATAGTCCCACCATCCAAAACAAACACTCTCTATATGCCATTCTTATTAAATTTGAAGAATCAAAATCAGCATATGAGTTTTCAGTAAAGATTTTCTCTTTCATTGCATGCTTTTGATTAATATCAATCCCTTCATCTTGCTTATTCCCACCTTCCCATGTTTAGAATCAAGTATAGATTGTTGGTTTGCATAATTATTTATTGTGGGAATTTTGACTTTTAGAAAATAAATTTCAAAGCTGTCAATCTTCTCCAAAAATTGACAAATATGCTTTCTTTTGAGAGTTGTTACATATAAGTTGGTTTTTGGAGCACTTGTGAACATAGATAATCAATGCCCAATTCTTTTGCAATATTCAAAAGTACTTCATCTCACTCTATGTTGTTAAGTATTCTTCTATACGGCCTCCCACTACCTGTCCTAATTGTGAATCAAAACTTTGATACCAAATTGATGTAGAACAAGTAAAAGATCTATCAAACTTGTGGCTAAGACCCACAAAACTTGTAAAATTTGCCCTCTGGAATTTGTGTTCTAGGTTTGGAATTTTAGCTTAGGTTGTTGAAATTTCAAATGTGGAATAGTAGTAATTTTAGGATTTTGATTGCTGAAAATTTGGGCTAGAATTGCTGGAATTTTATTGAAATAAATAAGCAATAAAGGGTAGAGAACTAAGAATCACTTCTAGGGTCTAAGAATCACTTTTAGAAAGAAAAAAAAACATCACACCTCTTCTAATTGAAAACTTAAGTTTAAAAAATAAAGACTTTATCATTAAATGCTTGAGTATACACACACACACACACACAAGTGTATATAATCCTTATTCTACTAGCAAAATGTTCCAACTAAAATACCTAAACAAAATTGAACCACATATTAATAAGAATTCTATATTCTTAAATAAATTTAAATTCTAAACAAGTAGGATACCATAACTACAACTAGGATAACATATCCAACTCACTAGTACATCCTATCTAATAAGGAAACCTAGCATAAACAAAATTTCAGCCTTGTTGTCTATGTTGTCACGTCAACTCCTACTCTTCATTCCACCAAATTAAAGCTAGTAGTTGACTAATTTGTCATCTTTTATTTCTTTTATAAACTATAAGCTCTTTTGCATTATTTGCTTATGTAGCTCCAGTTTCAAGGAAAAGAGAGGAGGCTTGTATAATAGAAAAACCACATGTATACTTACACTTCCCGTATGGAGTTGACATATATAGAACTCTTGGGCAGAACCAAGGACATAAAAGATGTTAAAGCATACACCTGCCAGCAAGCGAAGAGTAAAAAGAGTGATGGCATATTCAAAGAAAATGCAACTGCAGATCACACAGAAAAGAACTTAAACAACAAGCATAATATCACTCATGAATGCAGTGTATGACAAGCAGACTCCACTTGTTCAACAATAGATAAAAACACCGCCATAAGTGCAAAGGCACAAATTTGAAGAGATAACTTCAAAGTATGACAAAGAAAGGGAAGAAATCAAATTTTTTTAGAAGAATTGCATACATTATTCACGATGTAGATATGTCAAATATAAGTACTTTGCCAGCTAACAACTTTTTGGATAAATCAAACGAACATTGATAAGTGAGTTGGTGACATGATGTCAGTTTTTCCAATTAGAAAATTTTCTTAGGAGCTTTACCGCAAAAAAAAGGTAAAAGCACAAAGAAATTGAGGAACGGTTTTTCGACTCGCCAAGTTTCAGTTATTCGCTTAACAAGGTGGAGAACACTAATGAAATAGTCTTTGAAACACTACAATCTATTTGATCAACTACACAAGAATGTAGCTTTTCAACATTGCTTCTTTTAAGTGTGAAATTCATCTGCAGAAGGTTAAGTGGATAAATCATTGTACCCAAATTTTCCTTCATATTGTAACTCTTAAGCTATTAGAAGCCAATCCTTTGAACAATGAATGTCCATTACATGATAAATCTTGTACAAATTCCTGTTACATTATGTCCTCAATTACAGTCAGTTACATTACATTAGATTATAAACTATATTCAATTACATTATATCCCCACCAAACATAACCCAAAAGTCTCTAATAAGTAAGATTGAATACTACACAACAAAAAACATCGTCAATATGCTTATCTCAACTAGCTTATAGCAATAAGACTACTAACATGGTAAACCAGTATCCATATAGTAAAAATAAATCAAAAGCACTAACCGGAACCATAAAGATGATGCGAACTATGAATCTCTGGTAAGTAGGTTCTGTGTAATTCAAAAGGTGTCGGTAAATGTGAAAAATGGCCAAAGCAATGGCTCCGGCGGTGCAAATGAAAGCAATGATGATGTAGTATACTGAAACCAACTCGACCATTTTGAAAAGCCCACCAAACCAAATTGGCTGTCCACTGCCTTTTTCAGAAAGTAAAAGAAACATCGATGAGTAAAATTTGCGGTAAGCAAGCAACACCATTCGAAGTTGAAGAAGTGGAATGAAAGAAAGAGGAAACAATATCGGCAAAAAAAAAAAACAAACCCTAACCTTAGGGTATTGGTCACCAGCGGCCGCAACACAAGAATGAATTCGCACGCAGGTATCAGTTAAACGGATGATGCGCTTCTCTGGCTAGGCTTTAATCTCTAAACAAAGAAAACAAAAAGAACGACGCGACGTTGCATTCTAAGAAGGATGGACAAAAGGGATTTGAATTGATTGCATTGGGTTGCATCAGTTACATTTGAATGGGAAAACCCAATTGAGACTCCGGACGGATCAAAAAATGAAATTATGAAAAAGAAACGAATGAAAATCTAAAAGAAAACTACTTTACTTACACTGCTCCTCCTCCATGAATGAGAGAGACAAGAGAAACATAAGGAGAAGACGAAGGAGACGGAATATTTATTAATTTAGATGTTGCTGCTGTCAAGTTAACCAACTCGCCGTCTTCTCTACTTTTGTTATTTATTTCTGTTTTTAAAATATCCAAAAATGCCAATTTAACATTTTTTATTTTTGTTTCTTTTGCCACATTTTAATTTAGTATATATAATCACATTTTATATGTTAATTAGCTATCAAATTTATCATAGACACTCCAATGATGAAAAGGTGTGATTAGTTGGATTAAGTGGGTGGTTGCCTCGCCTCCATGTGAAGGATCTTTATGATTTTTCAATGATTGTGCAACCCACAATACAACACAATAGTTATCACATATACTTCAATTCTCCAATAATTTTTATATTTTTAATTATGTTTTTTTTTATTATTTTAGTGTTATTTTCTATAAGCAAATGTCATTTCACATTAGCAAAACATCTATTTTTGGAAAAGTAACCTAGATTTCAAATATATGATGATAAATTAAAATGAAGATTCATAAAAAAATAATTATTAACTAATTTATGATTATACAAACTATTCTATTAAAGCGTTAAGTTAATGGACTCTACTATTGAAAAATATATTGACATGTTTTAATTTAAAAGCAAGTCTCCTTTTATTGTGATTTCAACTATAAAAATCTCCTCTATTTCTAAAGTCTTTCTTTCTTTCTTTTTTTTTTTTTCCAAAGGTAAAATGGTATTACACAGGAAAAGATGTACAAAATCAAATGGGCATACCCCCGGGCTAATACAGGAGAAAGGCAGAAGTCACATGTAGCCCTATACAGAAGACCACAAACCAGACTAAACAAAAGCCCAAGAAGGTCCCGAGGAGCACCAAAGAAAAGAACACAGGACTACAAAATGCAAAACAAAATGCAAAAACCCAGCCAAAGCATGAGAGCGCCCACATGAATGGGTCGGGGAGGCTATGCAGGAGGCCAACGTCGTATAAGGAGGAAGGAGCAGACAACAAAGCCATGGGTTGCACCAAAACGACATCGCCTGCTAATGGCGCGGTAGAGGGTCCTAGGCACAAAACAACAACGGCAGCGTTTACGGGAGGCTAGGATCGCCAGCGAATCGACACCGTTTGGCAGGAGGAAAACGACGATGGAGCACTACATGCGGGAGCGGGAACAAAAACGGCAGCACATACCAGACAAGTCCCCGCAGAAAATAATGCCAACGGCCACAGAAGAGGCGACATTCCACTAAGCATGTATAAAACGACGCCGAATAAGACAACTCAAACGACGTCGCACCAGGGTCTAAACGGCAGCTCATCAGGGAATAGTGCAGCAAGCGCAAACGACACCGTGTCAGTATACAAGGCTGCAGCATAACAGGCCCCCCTGCTCTGTCCCTACCAGTCAAACCAAAGCAGTTAAATGAAGAGAAACAAGGGAACGAGCCCCCCACGTACCATTGCATGCGGCATGCAGGGGACGACATAACCCTCCCAAACCGCTAGTCATCTTCTCCAATATCATACGTCGGCTTGGCTCTAATGCCACAAACCCCAAACTTCCCGGACGGAGGCATGCAAGAGGTAAAGTCCGGCGCGATCCCCAGAAATAGAGCTCTGTTAAGAACTTTCATGTAGCAGGAAGCAGATTGCTCAAAAATCAATAAGCTCCACCGGGTATAGTCAGTATAGGATTTTATAAACATGGAGTTTAATCTTTGCAACAACATCAGTTCTGGCGATAGTTGCGGCATCCATGACTATAGCATTTCTGGTCTTCCAGAGGAGGTATACAGAGGTTACAAATGCAAGTTTGGCTGCCTTGCAGTGAATGAGAGAGCCACGATGATTGATACGCAGCCAGCGAATGGAGCTCCGGAGGGTCATCATAGCCCTTGGTATACTGAGCCAACCTCGGATAGAATCCCAGAAATCTTTCATGAAAGAACAAGAGAAGAAGAGATGCTCCGTTGTTTCATTAGCCTTAGCACATAGAGAGCACTGACGAGGTATATCAATGAAGAGTAAGGTGTCCTTAGTAGGGAGCCGGTGTTGCATACAAAGCCAAGCAACAAAAGAGAATTTTGGCGGAATATAATGTTGCTAGATCAATGACATCCAGGGGCAAGAAGGCCGTTTGTCGCGTAGGAGCTTATACACTTTGGTCGACGATAAGACACCGTCAACACAAAGTGAATGAAGTCTGGGGATGACCTTCGCCCTGCCCCCCAGTAAATCAACCAAGGCATCCCGGATCATCGCAAGTCTTTTAAGTAGTGGGGAATCATGATTATGTGGCCGCCAATCTCAAATCGAGTTACCTCACTGATGGTAGGTATGCATCCACCTCGACCACAACGAGTTAGCCTCCGCATGACAGTTCCATAAAACCATCGATAGTAACGCATTATTCCACATTTTACAATTCCGCAGTCCTAACCCACCTTCTCTTTTCGGAGTACAGAGGGTATCCCAGGCGATGCAGTAGTGTTTCCCACCCTAAAGGAATAACCGACAAAGGGAAGTGATATGATCCATAATTGTAGCTGGTAGGGGAAGGGTTTGCATCCAAAAAGAGAGCACCCCCTGGATGACGGACTGAACTAGAGTCAATCATCCCGCATACGACAAACTCTTCCCCTGCCATGCCTGCAGATATGCTTCGACGGTTTCAACAAGAGACGAGTATTGTGCAACAGATATCTTAAGGAGGGCCAGGGGAACTCCAAGGTAACGAACAGGGAACACTCCTTCCGGGAAATCAACCATAGCCAAGATAGCTTCCTTCATAACCCCTAAAACACCTCCGAGGAATATATTAGATTTGGTGGGGTTGACATTTAAACCCGCCGCAGAACTAAGAGTCCGTAAGCCATCCACAAGGACCCTGATAGACGGGATGTCACCTCTGGAGAAGAGCATTAAATCATCGGCAAATGCAAGGTGGGAGATACCCAGAAGCCTGCATTTTGGATGAAAGTTAAAACTCCCAATCGCGGTCTTAGTTCTCAGGTATCGAGATAAATACTCCAAACACAACAGAAATAAGGAAGGAGACATGGGGTCTCCCTGGTGGAGGCCACGCTTCCCTGGAAACATGCCATGGAGGGAGCCATTAATAGTCATCGAGAAGGAGGCAGTAGAGACACATGTCATAACCCATGAGATAAACAACGGGGGGGAAGCCAAGACCAATCAACATTTCACGTAAAAACTCCCAGGACACATTATCATAAGTTTTGGTGAGATCGATTTTAAGGAGGCAGCGTGGCGAAAGGCGCTTGCGACTATACCCACGGACCAACTCCTGGGCCAAGAAAACATTATCTCTCAATCGTCGCCCCCCAACAAAGGCGGATTGTGCCGGATCTATGATACTATCCAGTTCAGAAGTCAATCGATCTGCTAGAATCTTAGTGATGGTTTTATAAACCACATTGAGGCAGGAGATGGGCATGAAGTCGGTCACTCAAGGTCGAGCATTCTTTGGGATTAAGGTAAGTGTCGTATGATTAATACGACGAAGGAGCTGGCCACTCCGAAAGAATTCCTGTACCGCAGCACATACACTATTACCAACACATTGCCACTATTTTTTAAAGAACTCCGACGTGTACCCATCCGACCCCGGTGCTTTATCGCTACCGATACTAAAAACCGCCTTCTATATGATGTCCGTCGTAACAGGAGTTACTAGGCGGGTTTGTGCTTCCTGATCCAGTACTGCACCGTGAGAGACAATATTCGGGTCCACTGTTGTACGAGGGGCAGTAGAATCGAGTAAGGTGGTGAAGTAACTAACAAGCATATCCGACACTTCTGATAGGGAGGAAGTCTCCGACCCATCCTCCCTAGTGAGAGAAGTAATCATTTTTTCGCGGCTTTGCTTCAGAGCTAGGGCGTGAAAATATTTTATACTTTTATCTGCCTCCATGAGGTGAGTGCAGTTGGCTTTCTGCCGATAAAACATCCGTTCCGCATCTTGAAGGAATATGACACGTTGCCTAAGAGCATTAACACCGATTCTCAGTTCATCATTAGCTGGGCAACTAAGAAACTCCTGGTAGCTGCGGTTGAAATCCTGCTGGGCTTCCTAAACTTGAGTGGAAATATGGCTATATGTTGTCCGATTGAGTCGCCTAAGGGGCGGCTTTAAGGTAGCCAGTTTAGAGCATAGATTGAACTGCGTATATCCTATTATCGACTAGCTCCAAACATGTTCTACCAAGGGGGAATATTCAGCATGAAGGGTCTACATATTGTAAAATTTAAAAGGTTTGTTCCCGCTCCTCGCAGCCTGTGGAAAATCCACTAAGAGGGGGCAATGGTCAGATTCCGCAAGCATCGAAAGAGTAGTGACTGAACAGGGAAGCTCCCTCGCCATCCACTCCTGGTTCATTAGTACCCGGTCTAACTTAGCCCATTGTCTATTCTTCTGCCAGGTATAAAAGTCACCACTCAAAGGAGCATCTTCCAACCCATGGAGTAGTGGGAAATCAAGGAGATCTTGAAGGTAATAGGCAACTAGGGGAAGACAGCCTTGACATTATGAAGCCGCGCAAACACAGTTAAAGTCTCCCATGAGCATCCAGGGGATAGACTTGTCAGGGGCAAGCAGTGTTAAATTCTGCCAGAGATCTTTCTGTTCGCGGACGGTATATAGACCGTAAACACAGGTCACGAAGAATTGTAATTTGGAGACGGAGCAAGTCACAAGGCAATGGAGATACTGATCACCCCTAGCTTGTAAAGAGCATTGAAGCTGAGAAGGATCCCACATCAGGGCAATGCGGCCTCCCTGAATAAGATCAAAATTATGCCAAAAACACCAACTCGGGCTACGAGTCATTATAAACCTCTCCAACCTTTCAGGGGTAAGTGTAGTTTCCAATAGACAAACCAAGCTACATTGGTGTTGCTTCTTGAGGGAAGTAACACTGTGTTGTCGCGAGGGTTTATTTAACCCCCGCACATTCCAATTGAGAAATTTCATGGTGGCAGTGTGGAGGAGGTACCTCCATCTACCCTTCGTGAGATCGCCCCTCGATTAGATGAATGTCTAACAACCCCTTGGTGTGCTGGTGGCCCAACCCCGACTTTAGAACCAATAACACTGACCTCCTTCCCTTTAGATTTATGTGTCCCAGGAGGTACCGACTTCCCCATTCGGCCCTGATCACCTGGCCCAGACGAAGAACTTGTAGGACCCAAGAGTGAATGGCGAGGGAGCGGGGCAACAGGGGGGGCCAGAGGAGGCCCCCTGGAATCCATAAAGGTCACTCGATGCTCATGTAGGGCGAGATCTAGAGTCTTCGGGAGCTCCATGCTGGAGGGAGGTATGGCAGCCCCCCGAGCACCCCTTTTCTCAGGGGAGCACTGTGTAGGAGGATGGGAGGGATCGGCCGTAGAGGCAGAAAGAAGGTTCACAACAGGTGCGGGCTCTGGAACATGCTCTTGTTTCTGCTCCCGTTGACAATGAAACGGACTGTGACCAAACTTCCGACAATGACAACAATAGTTCGAGTACGCCTTATAAACCACACGTTGAGTATACCTAGAACTAGACGGGAGAAGCACAGAGAAGCTCATTACAGGCCCCTTTTCCACATCTACTTCAACCAATAAACGAGCATAGCCCAACCGAAGCTGCTGCCTGGTAATTTGATCGGTACAAAGGGGTTTACCAATCCTGGAACCCAACTTGGAGAGGCCCCACTCATGCCAGTAATCCAGGGGAACATTGGGGAGCTGAACCCACATTGGCACTTGCATAAATTCAGTGTAGTCGAAGGTAAATCTAGGGGAGAGGGGTTTTAGTATCAATGTTTTTCCATAGAGCACATAAGGGCCACAGGCTAGGACTTGCATTCGGTCCTCCTCAGACGAGAAATGGAAAATCATCCAGCTGCAATTATGAGGGGTGTAACGGCATGGGACTTGCCACTTATCCATTTGTTCTCGGACAGCCTTCAGTCCGAGGAATTTACCTGTAAAGCATCCAACCAGACAATAACCCCTGTGATGTTCCAGAACCACTGCATCCGTCTCCTCCATAACCACTTCTTCGTCCACGACCTGGTAGGTTAATCGCATCCCCTGGGAGAGCTCTCAATTCTGCTTAAAGAGCCCTACATAAGAGGTATTCTGGTGGCCCGTAGTAGCCTTCGTCGACTGCTCCTGGGGTGTTTCCTCAAACACCTTCTCTGCCCGAGAATCAGAAGGCAAAGTCGGGTGTACCTGCACAACCTCCTCATATGTATACTCCATCTTGTAGCTTTACCTAACTTATCCCTTTTCTTACACGTGATATCATTAGAAATACTAATTTTTCATGGATACTCCCACCAACATTGATTATATTTGAATATGATGCCACATGATTTACGGATGCATATATGTTTCTTAGAACTCCATCTTTATTTGTCAAAGTGGATTGTGCATTTTCTTTATCAATGAAATTTGATCTATCTATTAATTTTATTGTTTTCCTTGTAATTAATTGTAAGAGCCATTGGTTTGGTTTAGCTATTCATATCCAAAGAAGTCTCTTTTTTTAATGATTCTTTTTAAACTAAATCTATTGGAAATGGTGAGGACAAATTCTTTTGATGACAAAGGATACATCATACGAGGGGACACTTATAAGCGTGATCAAGTTTTGATAGATCCAAAAATGTTCATAATCCTATTGTGTCCAAAACTTAAACTACTATATTTCAAAATAGTAAAGTATGAAAATGGATATTAAAATTCATTCATATATCACTTGAAAGTGTTTCAACATCCCAAATTGAACATAAGCTATTACCATTAGAAGGCCTAACCTCCACCAATGAAAATGTGAAATATCTGAATCAATGAACTTATATAATCAATAATCCAATATTCATACACTATCCAATTGCCAAATTTTATCTTAAAACTCAAAATTCATGCATTGTTTGATTGCTTTGGGGTCCTTTCCACCACCATCATATAGAAAACACAAATTAGGAAGATACAAGTTCTTCATTGTCTTTAGTAAAATTCTCAGGAAAAGTGAAAAGGCAAACGATCAAAATTCCTTTAGAATTAGCAAATATTTTAGCTTGAATTAATAAAATTGGGCTAACATCTTTAGGAAGGAAGGTTTTGTCTATAGTGAAAAATGTAGCCTTGTTATGTATCTATCCACCAAAATATATAAGAAGAATAATTAAATGAGAATTAATAAATTGGAAAGGAAAAATATGTAATTTAGAATGGGTTCTACAATTAAAATGTAATACAATTTGACATTGAATTATTTATGACGAATTAAGTTAATTTAGAAGGAATGAATTAGTACCCTTTTTAGCACCTCTAACATAAAAACTATGTAACGTAATCATGTACTACACTCATGTTCTGTAAATATTTTTTGCCAATATTCCTAGAAGAACTTGAGATATGGCTACTAAACTTGAATAAAAGTGTAAGTAGAAACAATTGAAATAATAAACTTGCTGAGGTAGAACATATGATGATTCAACTCCTTCAATGTAAATAAGAATGTGTTATAAAGCTTGAAACATAGCCTATAAACAAACTCAATCAACAACATTAGCCTCTCTAGATCTTATTTTGCCTAATTCTTAACTTTGACAAAGTTTACTTTAACTTACATATTTTATTGAAGGGAATTACTTACAATTACCCACTAATCTTTTTATAATCAAAATCGTAAATACTTTGCACCACTCCCTATACATATAAAATCATAATCTAAATCATACTCAATAATGCAATAAATTGATTAAATAAATATACGATATTTAACAAATGAATACACTTTTATCATCGAATATTTCTTCCAACTTCAAGAATAATGAATGGCCTTCTCTATATTCACATTCTTTATGTTTGTCATAATATAAAAAAAGTAAAATCACATGATAGATATTTATTAAAATTATAAAAGTAAAAAGCTAACATATCATATAGTTTACCTTGAATATTTTTAGAATGTAACCAATTTTTGGCACATATCAAGACTACAAAAGTTTTTAGATGAAGTCGATTATGACGAGGACTTAGTATTTGACTACTGCTACTGAAAGCATAGTCAAAATTGATTGTATATACTAGTACAACTAATAAACGTTGTCCAATTATTTCTATAGTCAAATATTAAACTTCATTAAACTTTCACCTTATCAATATATCAAAATGCTCATTATTTATAGTGCAAATGTCAATTTCCAAATATTCCAACTTCATTTTATTATATGAAATCTTAACCCCTTTTTCTTTATGAGTTGCTTTAAACTGAAACCTGAAAACTAACTTTCTTGCTTGATAAAGATGTATCGATACAAGCTAAAGTTGATACTAAAATTATATGATCCATCTCTTTGATTTTCTTGATTGATACTCTTTAAACAAGTCATGCCATATATATCTAATAATAACAAAATGCATTAAAGATCAATCAAAATACAACTATCGAAAATAATACTCAATTGCAATAAACTTGTACCATAAATCTAAAATGATAGTTTAATGTCATGGTATTAATAATCCCATTCGAATTACTTCTAAATTTTCTCATCATCTTGTCTATCGGTATTTGAATACTTCATCAAAGAAAATATCATCTAACATATGCTAGGAAAACAAATGTGAGAAATTGAATACTTTATGTAAAAGTCAGTAATGACACCTCTAACTTCTCACAAATATCTTTTGTTAACTCTCATTGCTCGCAAATAAACTAAGAATGTCGTTGTCTCAACTTGATAATATACTTAATTACATGCTCAAGCATCTTAAATATCAAATTTCACTTTGTTAGATAATCTATGTGTAACTTCTAAAAGTAGGAAATGCGTATACGCTTTATAGTTTCTGTATTGTTCAACCTTTTTAGGTATTGCGTAGCTATACATTACACTATTTTGAATTGCTTTAAACTTTCTTTTCTAATTTTGATCTCATCCTTCAAAATCAAGTTCATTATATACATAAAACAATGCATATAAAAACTACCATTTATTAGTAAGCTTTTAACATGCAACATGCTCTTAACTTTATCGATCATAACAATGTTCATATGATAATTATCTAATGTTATAGCTCTGCGTTGATTATCTAGCCTATTAAACAATCTAGTAATATATTTGTTAGTCCTTCTCTTATATGAAGCATTGGAACATAAATGGACATATCATTTAAAAATAAAATAAAGGATTAATTATAGTAAAATAAAAAATAAATGATAACAGAATGGAAGTACTTACCTCAAAATGCAACTACATAAAGTCTAATTATTGTCAATGTAATGTGATATTGTACCATATAGTCCTTTTTAAAATTTCAATTATGCATATATTTGACTTGATCATAACTTACCTGCCATTAAATGACAACATCTTCAATATCAAACTCTTTTGTAGATAATAAATCTTGAAAATATACTTCTTAACGATAATATTAAAAGCCAACTAACATGACATAATAAACATCATGAAATCTATATAATCCACAATTAAGGTGGATATTTATATCTTGTGATCGTCTTTGTAAGCAAATTCTTAGATTTTTCAAGATTGTAGACAGTGATAGTCATTTTATTTTTACCTTTCAATAGATTAGATTTAAAAAATATTTAATATCCTAATATCACCTCTTTTTATTACATGCATTGATATGCCTTTTCAAATATGAAGTTCCACTTTTAAAAACTCTAATAAACAACTTATGGTAGTACTTAGTCTTTATAAAGTGATTCTTAGTCTTTATAAAGTGATTCTAAAGATCACTTCTTATCTTTAAAAAGTTGTTTGTTCTTTCTTTTTAAATTGTTTCTTCACTTAATATATAATATTTATCATATTGGAACTTTTTATTACAAAAAATTGTGTTAAAGTGTTAACTTCATCTATTTGAAACAATAATAGACAATAAACAAAGTAATTTGTAAATAAAAATTCGTTATATAAATGATCTTCCTAAGAATAAGTTCCATAAATAGAGATTTGAATCATTAAAAAAATGAAAATCAAGCAATAACAATACTCAACTGATAATTGAGCCAAATAAGAGAGATCAATAAGTGTTGGAGTTAATATAACACTTCATAAGCCAAGTGCAACAAGGAAATTCATGTCACAGACAAAATTTTGAATGCCATATATTTAAGGCAATAGGGAGTTTTAATAAAATCATAATAATTAGGTCCTATAAAAGGATCTTTCTATTAGTACTTAATGCAAATGAGTTGTTTTTTACCCTAAGTTTTTCACCAATCGGTAAGTTTGACCCTAACATTCTAGAGCAAACAATTATAACCCTAATATTTGAAAAACGTTAAAGTTTGACCTTACTCTAATAGAAATTTCAAATATTTCTATTAAGCATCAGGTTAGCATTGATTTAGTACTTATAAAATGATTTTTTATTGATTTTAGTGGGTCTTTTGAGACTTAAATTTTAATTAAATAAAGAAAATGTTTTTTTTTGTTATTAACTGTGGGATCACCTTTTAATTAAACCTTAAACTAAACTTAATAGAAGTTCTTCAACAACACCAGAAGTCAAAAACAACACCAAACAAACCAAAAGCAAATGCCCCTATCATCCGTTCTCTCCCATTCTTCATTCTTCTTTACCCTCGTCAGGGCGTTTGGGTTTGGGTTCTTTTGTTGCCTCAACTTTTCAACTCAAATGCAAGGCAATTGTTGCCATGTCTCGTTGGCCTTCGTCCTTAAGCTTCTCAACTTCCTCAAAGCGTTTTTGCCCTTCCATTATTATATACTACGTTTGGATGCTTAATTAATGGAACCACCATATTCCTATTATTCGGGCACCTTTTATGGCCCTATCATCGAAATCTTCCTCTGTTTCATATTTTTAGTCAATTTAGGGGACTGATTTCTTCAATGATTTGGTCCATGGGTTGGATTACAAAGTCGACCTCGATTTGAACTCCTTTAAGCTTCCTGCACCACGGTAATTGGGTTTCTCTAGGATTTTTCATTTGGGTGATTTGTAATATTGTGATAATTGTTTAGGGTTTGATTGCTGTTATTAATACCTACTAATTATAGTTTAAGGTTTAAATAAAAGGTGGGTGCCATGCTTCATAATAAAATAAATATTTTCTTTTATTTAATTAAAATCTGGGTCCTACTTTGTTATGTCAACAGTGTTAAAGAAATAAATAAAGATTAACTCATTGCATATTTCACCTAAACATACACATAAATAGTGTACTTCTCTTTGACTCCTTACTTTAACTTGCATTATAATTGTATATAGAAGTTTGATTCATTATAATTTATAAGACCATAAATTGTAGTTTCATTTAGTAACACACTACTCCTTAGAGCATAAGCTCGAACATACCAGAGGATATTCAAGAACATACTATATGGAAATGATACACTAGGATAATCAAATTAACTCAATCTGAATCGTTAAACATATTATAAGCATTCAAAACATTCATTTCTTCCCAGGTCTTTCACAAACATATAAAGTCACATATGTCATTATAATTCAGAATCCATATACATGACACAACAATTGAGAGTTTAATCTTAGTACAAAAATGTGTAACATGATATGGGATGCTAATGTTAAAGACTCTAACTGGACTCTACGGATTCAACTTATCATACATTTGAGCCATTTCTGTCACTTAGTAGCTAGAACTTCCCTGAACTTGAAAGACAATGATACAATTTTGATGAGTTTGCGAACTTAGTAATTGAACCATCATCGATACACTTACATAATCAAATCACAAAGACAAGTTATATCATAATTTATTACACTATAAGTATATCATATAAGTCAGTATTGCATATCGCATCACATTCTCCATTGACTTCAACTGTATTTCAAAATTTCAAACTAATTCAATAAATCATTTTAATTCAATCATATGATGTATGTAAGGATACATATGTAAATGCTCAAGTGTTTTCATTTTCATTTTTCTTTGTTGTGACCAATTGCCTATCAACATAATTTGTTGTCCCGTACTTGTTGTGAGTACCAAGTTTATGGCTGGCCTGTGCCAATTGTGGATACCGAGTATATGCTATCAGAGCCTGAGGCTCTTTTTCATAATTTTGAGCTCAAAGCTCTTTTTGCACATCGATCACTCTGGTCATAACTCATTTATCTGATCATGCATTTAATGTGATGAGATGCATCATTTCATATGCTATGCTTTCATTACCTTTCATTTTGGTGTGCTTATGCCATATAACTAACTCCTCATAACCAAGTCTGACATTTATCAATCAATTATACGCGCATTTCATATTAACATACAATTCATATAGAGGCACATATAAGTGAGTTTACATATCTAAGTTGACTTACAGTATACTCTAGAAATGTTATTACCTCGACGTTCTGGTAATGTCTAGATGATGATCACCTTGTGCGTTTATCGTCATGTAATACATACACATATAGTTCACAAATCACCAATTTGTTTAATCATATGAATATATAATCATGCACATATATATGTGTCATGTTTCAATTCATGCTCAATTGACTTTCTAGGTATGTATTCTTATGCATAGACCTTGACTATTCAATTTGTGTTTATACACCTTAAGACCATTCAAACATTATAGCTTGTATACTAACATTTTGCAATTAGGTTTATACATCTAAGTAAGCTTGATTTACTCCATACCTTACACTTATCCATGTACCTTTTCCTGATAAAAAATTTTGCTATAATACATACACAATTGTTACTTTAAATTTGGAATTTCAGCAAGTTAGATTTATACATTTAACAAACTTTTTTCTAGCAATATATATTCATACATTTACCCAATTCTCATTCATAATTTCCCCATGTTCTTCAATGCTCATTCATCCATCCCTTGTCTATATTATGCATCTCCTTAAGATCGTGTTTGCATCAAAAGAACTCATTTATTCCTTCAACAAATCATAATTTCTAGCTTTGAACACAACCACATAAAAATAGTCAATTCTTTAGGTTATGACATCAATTAACTGTATAAACTTATCAATCTCTTAACCAATTAATCAAACAACAATCTTAGCTCATTTGTAGCCTTAATCAAGTCCAAATATACCATTTAGAGTGATTTTTCTGAGCTGGTTCGACATGTACATAAGGCTGAAATTAAAATTTCAAAATTTATCATCAACATCACTAATTTGTGTAACTTTACTACCGTCAATACCTCACAAATTTTACAAGCTTAGAGAAATCACTAACACCTGAAATTTTCCGTATTTCATTTCCTTTAAGGTTACTCCATTTCAGGTTAATTTAACTTCCATATTTGTTACACTAAAGTTTACAAAATTTTGCTCACATATGCCATTAATAGTCAATTTTTACAAACACACCTACAACTCTAATTTTCCATATTCAAAAACACCTTAATAACACCTATCTTTAGCATGAATTTCTCATCATTTATACTTCATATCCCAACTTAAATCATCCATACAACAATTCATAAATTATTGTTTTCGTACATGCAAAAATAGAATAGAAAAGTACCCATTCATTCTTTATTTTCCAACACATCTTCAACACCAACACCACATTCAATCCATCACTAATTAGCCATAATAAAAATTCTGCCAACATATACCACAATAGGTTAGTATTTCACTTACTTGATTAGCTTGAATGCCACCTCAAATGTTAAGCTTGCTTAACCTCACATGCAAGAACATTTGTGACGTTTATGGTTCGACCATGACCAAAAAATGAAGACAACAATATATGTCATAATGTTCTACCTCTATAGATATCTTTATGAAGGATTTTGCATAGGTTTTGGGTGGTGATGTACAAAACTAAGGTAGAAACTCCAAGATGTGGGTTATGGGTAGGTTTCAACAATGAGAGGGAGGAGAAGGAGAGAGTATATATTAGAAATAGCAAAGAAGATAACCATGCAATGTTTTAAGTCATATGGTGTAAGATGAGTGTTCTTTCTTTAAGGAAACTTGTCATGTAATTAAGCAAGATACATGTCCTCCTTTTTGGCTACCAAATGTCACTTAATTTCTAAGCCATTTGTCACTTAATTTTTCATCTCAAAATCAAAAGCTATAAAATTTCATGGAGAGATAAATTCATGTCTTAGGAATCTATCGCTTTAAGAATCATTTCATTCGGAGGTCAGATGAGGAAGTTATGATCAAAAGAATTGAACATGTTTAAGTCCTCACTCATGCAGTAACATGTCTTGGCGCGATTGTCATAACTTTCACCACAAATTTCTGATTGACTTCGTTTTAAGACCATTTGAATGTAGACTTCTAGATCTACAACTTTTATGAAGACCATAAAGTCCAATTCTATCTCTAAATGGGTCAAAAATCGCAATTTCATGAAGATATCCCATGAATGTCCATTTAACGGATATTGTCGGGCCAAAATGCACCTTCAAACCCGAGAAGGTCCGTTAAACGGACATGGGCGATGCTAGGGGTCCTTTTTGACCCGTAAATGTCCGTTAAATGGACCTAAAGTCCGTTAAACGGATATGGAGTTCCCAAAACCCCTCCAAACCCTCTCCCATGCTTCCTACATCCAATCTAACATCATATTCACTCATAATCTTCCCA
>JANPWT010000007.1:20773328-20794138 GCA_024678245.1 Erythroxylum densum
CAAAAGGAGTTCAAATTGATAAACCCATAACACATTTTCACCAAAATTGATCTTAGAATCCTTAGACCCATACATTCCTTAAGCTATAAAAACCAAAATCATCTCAAAAATCCAAAGATCAAAATCCATTCTTACCTTAAATCTTCTCCAAATGAAGAGTTTGATGGCTTGAATGAGAGATCTCTTCATCTTCTTCCTTTTTCCCTTCTTGAGCAACTTCAAAATCCCTCTTGAAAACCAAGAAATGGAGAAACCCTAGCTTGCTCTTCTTTTTCTCCTTCTTTCCCTCTTTTTATGACTCTCTCCCTCCTCTCTCCTTTCAATTTCGTTTCCCTCTCTTCTAATTAAAAGAACACTCTTTTCTCTTTCCTTTTATACCACTAATGATGCTAAAAAGTCCATATTGCCCTTACTTATATGCCTTGCAACTTAAATGACTTAAGTGGTCTTCCAATTTTTCCTCCATGCATAAGTTACCACCTTAATTCAATTTAAATCCATGTCATAAGGTCTTACTCACATTAACATGCTAATTAACTCTCATTAACATGCTAATTAATTCCACAAAATACTTTATTATGATCTCAAAATTCATTTAAATCATGCTTAACTCCTTCCGAAAATCAACACCTTTTCTAATCATGCAATTGAAAGAATTTGCTTGCACTTACTTCTATAGAAATGTTCCTCATTGTATCAATTTTCTAATGACATTAGAATCATTCAATTTGGTTCAGTAATCTGAAAGTTATAGGCTAAACATTTCCAAACTATTCTTATGCTGAAACAATATGCTATGCTCAAATTCCACCCAAAAATTGACTTTCTTATAGACTGAATTAGAACTCAATTTTGCCATACAATTTGTAACCCTATTTCTCTAGTTTAATCCAAATTAAGAATCATCTGATTCGGATAACTAGAGCAAAAGTTATGGCTACAACACCGAAGCATACTCAATGAACATTTTTCAATTTCATTTTTCAACTTTTAACTTCCAACATATCACATATAACCCATCTTGTGTCTAAACCATCTTTTCTATTTCATTTCAAGTTCAAGAGTTCCCCTTTTTTCTACACATGAATAATCACCAACAATTTCTCATTTAATAAAAAGATTCGGGGTCTAACACACTAGGGAGCTGGACCCACATCGACACATGTATAAACTCAGTGTAGTCGAAGGTGAACCCTGGTGAGAGTTGTTTCAGGATCAGTGTTTTACCAAATAGCACGTAGGGACCCCCAACTAAAACTCGCATACGATCATCCTCATAAGTAAAGTGAAAGATCATCCATCCCCTGCTATGTGGAGTGAAATGGCATGGGACATTCCACTTGTCCATTAGATCTTGAAGAGCCTTCATACCCAGGAATTTGCCCGCGAAACACCCGACTAAGCAGTAGCCCAAATGGCGTTCCAACTCCAGTGTGTCATCTTCCTCCATAACCACCTGCTCAGCAACAGCCAGAAAATCCAATTTCATACCCCGATTCAATTCTCTGTTATGGCGGAAGAGGCTTGCATAAGACTTCTTCGGTTTGCCTGGGTTTTTCGTGTCTAGATTTCTTTGCGGACTTTCATCAGTCACATCGGGGGCAATCAGATCCTCCATAGAATCTATAGGCAAAGAAGAATAAACCTGTTCCCCATCCTCCTCCAACTCCACCGTGTCTAACGTATCATTACTGCCCACCTCAACTGTGGATGCTACTTCATCCCACAGCTGAGGAGGCCGCAGTCCAGTATGCAAAGATTTCAGGGGAAGAGTCATACTTGGAAAAGAACCAGAGGTTGTCGGCTCACGCTCCACCAGATTGGAGACCAGTTGACGGGTTATCCGCTGAGCAGACCGACCCTGCCCAGTGGTTCGCGTCTCACCATCACGAAGTATAGGGAACCCAGATGAAATAGGTAGAACCCACGCCCTGTTCGTCAACGAACCATTATGGTCCTGCTCAGTATTTCGGTCGCTCACCAGTTAGGAATGATGGACGTTCCCTACTTGGAAGCCAATGCAAGCCGCCGTAATGTCAATTCCACAATTCTTGTTTTTACCCATGTCCTAGGAGGGGAGACCAGAGGTGACCTCCCGCATCCACTACTAGCACGCTCCCGCAAACCCTAGGTAGCAGGGAGGAGGCTGAAGCCAGTACCGAATGGCGAGTGAAGCCAGTACTCGAATGAACCAGAGAAAACAAAAAGCGGGCCGAGGCGGGAGAAACAGACCCCACTCGTCGATCAAACCACCCAAACCCACTGTAGAAGGAAGTGGCTGGAACCAGGAATCGGTCAACAAAGTCTGGAGATTCAAAGCAAGAAAGGCGGGAAGGTGATCGAAGCTAGGGTGGAAAATCCTAGTGAGAGAAGCTCTTGATGGTCACTGATAGCTAATTCTATAGGTGGTGATGCATGGTCGTTCTCAGTTGGTAGAGCGATTTGTCTAATTAGCCACCTATACTTTTTAATTTTCCCTTTTGTTGTTTATCACCTCTACACTATTTCTGAATGCACATTGCAGTTCCTTAGTTTATGGAGCAATTTGTCTGATTAGCCACCTATACTTTTTAATTTTCCTTTTTATTGGTTATCACCTCTGCACCATTTCTGAATGCGCATTGCAACTGCGGAGGTACCCATTACAAGCGTGAGAATGTCCTAACAAGGGAGATTATTAGCTGTAAACTGTTTATTTAACTAAATTGCTAGAACATCAGTTTTGGTCTATGATTAAGTCATGTTTTAGCTAAGTAGATTTACTCCTTGCATCATTCCTTTTCTATCTTTTAGTGTTGAAATCAGACTTCATTAATGTGCAACTCGAGCACATGAAACTTCTAGATAAATTTTACTTGGAACAAATCCATCTCTAGTAAATTTGACTTGGAAAAGGTTGTATTAGATAAATTCAATACTACATTGGACGTAAGCAACAGGATTAAAAAGTTGTCTCTTTCTGTACTCAAAGCACTGCTCAGTGTTAAACCACACCAGTGAGTACGGGTAAAGCTATCATTCAGTCTATTAAATTAAAGTTTCCAATCATGGGAAGAGTGAAAGTCCCTATTCTGATTTCAGAACGACTAGCAAAATTGCAGTAAGGGTGAACTTTACAAAGAATCGGATTTTTTATTTGGTAAAGGTGAGTACAAATTTGGTGTTGGTTAGCTGGTATTAAATAAGGGACTTTTGGTAGAGATCCCAGAACTCACATACCGAACAAGCAGGCAAACATTTACTAAGGGATGTCACGTCTTTTTGCGACAGCACAATTCTTGAAGCCATCTGTCGGATCAGCTTAATATTAGATACCATAATGGTATCACGTCAAGTTTGCTATGGTGCGGTGACTGTCAGCAAATTCTCGAACCAAACGCTTTAAAACTCTTCCTCCTTTCCCTTGCATATGCCCAAAATTGTTCTCATTTCCATTACATCTCTTGCTCTCGAGATAATCTGAAGCAGCACCAACAAGAGCCCCCAACCAAACAGGGACTATAGCTTCAGCCTCTCCCTGCTTTAAGTACTCAACAGGGAGTGTCTGCACCTGTTGCAAGTCCATTTAGCAAAATGCTGTGAATACGTAAGAATAATTCAATTGAAATCTAAAATGGTGATCTTACAGACTTAAAAACAGGTTCAGAGGCTGCTCAAGAGCCACGAAGTCAAAATTTCAATGAACTCATAAAAGAGACTTAACAGTTTTGACTTGGTTATTGAATCAAGAAACTTTATTAACAAAACTCGAAGTCACTGGAGACTTCAGATTGTAGGAATTAAACATCTTTATGTTTCCTGCATACAGATTAGTACTTTAAAATCAAACCTGCTGAAGCCATGATAAGTTGATTAATCACCGATTTTTCAACCAAAGAGCTAGTTGTCTAAATTTTTTTTTGTAAAAAGTCACAATAAGTGAGACTAAAATCCCAATGAACATCGATAGTTGTCTAAAAAGAATCAAAATTAAGGGAGTGCAACCATTCTAATAAGATTTGTTGAGTCAGACTCAAATTAATACAAGAAGGAGGATGGCAACAATAGGGATTCATGGGTGTAAGTGATTGGTTTCATCCACTAGCAACCAATCACAAACGTCAAGTTAAATAGTTTACCAACCCTGCATCCACATACACATACCAAATGTGTGTGTTTATGTGCGTGTGTGTGTGTGTGTGTGAGAGAGAGAGAGAGAGAGAGAGAGAGAGAGACCGCTGCTTGCAGCCATCCATGCAAAGATTCCCAGGAAAGAATAGCCTTCAACGTGCTTCTTTCACTCAAACTGCAAACTGCAGCCAATTGTTGCAATATTGTTGCACACTTGTGAACCTGTCAGGAGAAAAGAACAATCATTGCTATTAGATGTATGCTAGAGCACTGATAAGACTCTTTATAGATTCAACCAAATACGATAAATAGAGAAGCAATGGAGAAGAAAATGATAGATCTGTAGAAGTCTATTAATTGTGAAAGTGTCACCGATACAGCCCAACAACGTTTATGAGGAGCTGTGAACCTCTATTGATCTCTACAGAGATCCCAAAATAAGAAAGTGTCTATCTATCCCTTTCCCCCCTCCCGAGTACATATATATATATATATGGCTTATACTAATGGACTCCTCTCACAAAGATGACATGGAAGTAGTCTTACACCTTATGCCTACGCAATAACAACTCATCATAACCACTGCAACAAACGCACACATAACAATTGCAACAAACGCACACAGGTACTGCGGGTACTGCTAAGGAGCCAAAATGACAGGTCCGTTACTACCCTGGGTCACCCATTTTGCCTTTCCTTCTCTTATAGACCAATAGCTTATCAAGCACATTCAGACAAAGAAGCAATCATCAATTAGTCTCACATTGGAAAAAATTCACCTATTGTCTTCACGTGACTTTAGATGATCCTATAAGAACAGAAATATTCTTCAAGTAATAGCACAAGTTTGAACAAACCATCATGTGCTGATTATAGTCTCTCCACAACTATCAACTAGTAAACCATATAATTATGAAATTCCAATACATCAACTTATAATTTTGTTCACAAGATTAAATTAGCAGCCGTATTTAATAATAAGATATCAAGTTCCCAAAACTAAAACTTATGAACATAGAGAAATGCAACAAATAAACAGCTTAAAAAGCTTATAGATCTACTTGTTCCATTTTCCTTAGGAAGGAATTCGACTTCAATAACTAATTAGACTAGAATATATTGTTGTTAAAGAGTGATACAGATTGTATTGTATCACTGTAGATTTAGCTATTACAATATCCTGATAGCTTAATATAGGGATCCCATTTAGTTCCTTAATTAGTAACTGAGTAGTTAGTGTGCATATATATATATACACATATATACTTCTGTATATCAAATTAATGAAAACATCTCCATTCTATCTTAACATGGTATTAGTGCCAAGAGCAAAAGTTTGGAAATTTTCTTTTCTGGGCCACCCTTCTCAAGTTACCGTTTGCTCTCACCGTCGGCACCACTAGGAGCGTTGTTTGCCAAACCACCTCTCCCCAAAGACTGATCACCAGAAGCCTTGCATGTGAGCCTCACACACCAGCTGAAGGTTCTACATCTTCTCCCATGCATTGGTGCATGGAAATGTATGTGACGGCGCCTTGCCCTTCTGTCAACTTCTCTGGTGCCACCTGTCCTTTAATCCACTTCTATATGTCTGGTTTACTTCGTACCTCAAGAGGAATGCTTGTTCTTCATTTTCTCGCAGTTGGACCATTTTGACCATGGTTTTCTGGTTAAAAGGCATCAAACCTTAACTGGTTTGTCTACATAGGAGTTGGTAGTCTCATTGACTGGTCGATTCTACCCAGGAGTACCGAAATCAATGATCCTATTAGATCCCAAAGCAATATTTGATATAGTTTGTAGTTTTCTTGACTTTCTATTAGCATTTAATCTTTCTGGTTGTTCTTGATTTGCTTGACTATTTTGTCTCCATGACTGACAAATAGAAAAACTTGGTTGACTGATTGCATTCTTGGTATGTCTAAAATCACATAATATAAATTGACAGGTCTTAATTATCTAGAATGGTATAAGATCATTCAAATTTACCAAAAGGGTTTCTAAAGACCATTACCTTACTAATGATCCACTATTGAACCATACTCATAAGGAGTAGCTGTATGAGGATGCCCAATTATTCTTGCCAATTCAAAATTCTATTGACGATGAGGTCATCAGTTTAACTAATCATTGTATGTTAAAGAATAGATGAAATATATAGAAATTTTATACTATGGAAAAGGAAATATTTATGAAATGTGTAAGAATTTTTATCGTGTTGAACAATGAGATCAATCTCCTCAGGCAAATTTTATGAATTTCAAAATGACTTGTGAAGAATTAAATGTATTGTTACCTTTTAGTTTTGATTTCAAAATCTAACAAGCACAACGATAGCAGATGGCAGTAAAGAATTTTTTGACTAGTCTTAACCTCAGTTTGAGATTGTTAAGTTTCAAATTCTCTATAATGTTGAGATTTCCTACCTACAAGAGGTCTTTACTCCAATACTTCAAATAGATGTTAATGCGCTTGGTAGCCCCAATATTCAGGCCATTAGTGCTCTTATTAGTCGAAATAATGGATATAACATTGACAATTTGTATCCTTGGAATAATAACAGAAGAGAAATAGGTAGCTAGGATATTAAGAGTCAGGATGCAAGAGGAGTTGTCTGTTGTTATTATCATGAGTCAGGCCATACAAAATGCACATGTCAAAAGCGACAAAATAAATCTTAGATGTCCTATTCAGCTCATGTTGTAGATACTACTGCTATAATTAGCTCATCCTTCGAGAAAATAAATACAGTTTTATTAGACGAATTTGTTAAATTCACTCAGTATAAAGAAACACAAAAAAATTTCATTTCAGCCTATCACTGCTATTACTAACCCAGGTAAAATATAATACAAGTCTTCTTTCCTCCTCCTCACAGTGAGTCATTAATTTTATTGCCTCAAATCATATAACAAGTAATTATAGCCTTTTCTCTACTTTCTAGAAAAACACAGTTCCTTCACATGTTACCTTAATTGATGAATCTACTTCATCTGTTCTTAGTATTGCACTGTTAATCCCACCCCTACTTTTCTTATCCTATCTTGAATATATCAAAATTTCATTTTATTTACTGTCTGTGAGTAAACTCACTCATATCCTAAATTGTTGTATCTTTTCTTTTTTATTGATTAGTGTCTCTTTCAAGATCTTATGATGAAGAAGATTGTTAGCGAAAGACTTGGATCAGCAGGTCTCTACATTCTAGATATTCAAGTGCCAAGACCCATCACTTGCTTAGGCATCTTAACACCTTTGATCAATTCAACATCCTTCCTTATCTCTATTAAAGAAGTTATATCTTCAGTTTCATAATGTATCTCATTTAGAATGCCAAACATTATCGTCTGTCTTTGTTAGAGTATCTCATATTGACTAAACATGAAAATGTTAAAAGGTTTATAAGTGGTAAAGGTCAACCATCTATTCAAACAACTAGTCCTAGTTATTTGGACAATGGTTGACCCAAGCCCCATTCTTGTTAGTAGACTGTACACTCTACCCATATTAAAAATTCAACAGTTGCACTTGAGAGGGAGTGTTAGAATATCCCATATTGATTAAACATGAAAATGTTAAAGGGTTTATAAGTGGTAAAGGTCAATCATCTATCCAAACAACTAGTTCTAGTTATTTGGACAATGATTGACCCAAACCCAATTCTTGATAGTAGACTCTACACTCTATCCATATTAAAAATTCAATAGTCTTCAATCCCACGAGTCACTAAACAAGCTAATCTCCCTTTTGAATTAGTTCATTCTTGGGATCCATGCCCTATAGTGTACAGATCTGAATTTTTATACTTTTGCTATTTTAATTAATGATTTCTCTCATGTGCCTTACCCTTATTTAATAAAGAATCATTATGAATTATGTTCCCATTTTACAGTGTTTTGTATTGCAATAAAAACACAATTCAATGTTTCTATCCATACTTTGAGAAGTGATAATGCAAAAAAAAGATATTTTCCCACATCGTTTATGATCTAAAATGGCACTTTTCATCAATTCTCTCGTACTGACACACCACCTTCAAATGATGAAGCTGACAGGAAAAATCATCACCTTAAAACCACTAGAGCACTCTTATTCTAAATGCATGTTCCCAAACAATTTTGGGATTATGTGGTTTCCACAACCTATTTTTTAATTAACTCTGAACCTTCATCTATTCTTCGTAGTGATATTCCTTATGGAGTTCTTTTTTCACTAAAACATAATTCACCATTACACCCTAAATATTGGCAATATACTAAGCTAGTTTCAAATCTTTAAAATGTGATTTCTTGATCTACACTCGTTTGCAAAAGATGTATTAATGCTACTATCCTAATCTTAACAAGTATCTTGTATTGGCCAACGTTACCTTTTTGGAACACATTCTTTTTTTTCCTACTTTGATTTTTGAAAAGGAGGATGATGATCTGTTACTTTATAAAATCACATATCAAACCACAATGTTACTTCTACATTTGATACTCCTCCACAAGTATTACCACCACCTATTTGCCTAGTCTATTCTAGACAACGAGATCATCTTAATACAAGTGTTGTACTTGTCTCTTCTTCGACATCATATCTAACAATCAATAATCTTGATCTCTCAATTGCTATTCGCAAAGGTAAACATCAGTGTACTTTTCCTATTTCATCTTAGTTTCTTATGATCACTTGTCTTCCTCTTCTTATTCACTTATTTTTTCCCTTGACTTATGATTCTTTCAAAACTATTGCCTTATCTCATACTGATCGGTGTGATCCGATGATAGAGCAAATAAACTTTCCCGCAGAAAAGAAGACTATTGGATGTAAAAAAATGATCGCAATCAAAGTCAATTATGATAGATCAGTGGCTCAAGTTAAAGCATGACTTATGACAAAAGGCTATACTCAGACTTACGGTGTGAATTTTTCTAACACTCTTTTGATCCTAAATTAATCTATTCTTATATTCATTTATATGAAAGCTACTCATGATTGACCCTTACATCAATTAGACATAGAAAAATGTCTTTTGACATGGTGACCTTCAGAAAGAAGTATACATGAAGCAACCATCTGGGCTTATTGCTTAGGGAGAGTATGAAAAGTTTGCCATCTTTAAAATTCCGTACATGGTTTAAAACAAAGTTCACATGCTAGGTTTAAGAAATTTAATCAGGAAGTGAAAATGTTTGGAATGAATAAGAATAAGTCTAACAACTCGACGTTCTATAAACATTTTGCATCTGACATCATTCTCCTTCTTGTCCATGTGGATGATACTGTCATTATTGGAAGTAGTACTATGGGCATTTCACCTATAAAGCCATTTCTTCATAGTCACTTTCACACGAAAGATTTAGGGGCCTTTAAGTATTATTGGGAGTAGAGGTGACTAGAAATAAGAAAGGCATTTTCTTATCTCAGAAAAAAAAGTATGTACTTAACCTATTAATAGATTGACAAATTAGGGGCTAAGTCATGCAGTGATCCAATAATTCCTAATTTAAAATTCACAAAAGACGAAGAATTATTTGAAGATCATGAGAAATAAAGAAGATTAACTAAAAAATTCAACTATATTACATTAACTCAACCTAATATTGCATATTTTGTTAGTATTGTAAGTCAATTCAAGTCTTATCTAATCGTTCATCATTAGGATACTCTATAACAGATCCTATGCTACTTAAAAGAGCTCCTATATGAGTAAGATTATATAAATATCATGGACATACTCACGACAAGTGATTCTCATATGCAAATTGGCCTAGTTTCAAGATTTATTGGAAATTCACCAGCGGCTGTTATGTCCCTATTGGAAGAAATTTAGTCTCATGAAAAAGCAAGAAGCAAAATATTGTGTCCGGTCTAGTGTAGAATTTGAGTATAGAGCTACGGCACAGTCAAAGTGTGAGATAATGTAAATATATCAGTGCTTAATTGAAATTAACCTTAAAGCCTCAATGCCAGAAAAGTTGTAGCGTGATAATCAAGTTGCTCTACATATTGCTTCTAATCATGTATTTCATGAAAGAACTATACATATTAAGATTGATTGTCATTTTGTCCATGTGGGTCTCAGTGTCTTTGTGGGTCATTTGTCAACTCAAAAAGGGTACAAATGTTACCATCCAAAGAAATTCTATATCTCCGTAGATGTCACATTCAATGAACAGGAACCTTATTTCACCAATCCTTATCTTCAGGGGGAGGATTTAACTAAAGAAGATAAGGAAGATTTTTTGCTTGATTTGTCATTGTCTAAAACTCCATCTGATCCTCCTCCATCTACTTCACACCTCCTTGTTCATTTGATTCTTCTGCACCTCTTTGTTCATTCAAAACATCCAATGAACCACAAGAAATACCTGATGTAAGATTTGACAAAGGTAAAGTATACACAAGAAGGAATACGGCTATCCCGGAACCTATGCAAGTCTAGAAGTCCAACTCCGATCCTGTGAATGAGGTAACAATTTCTAACTCTCCATTACAAGATGAATTTCATAAAAATATCAATGACCAGGACCTTCAAATTTCCGTTAGGAAAGGAACCAAAGAGTATGCAAAATGACCATTATACCCTCTTGCACATTTTCTGTCGTTTAAGAATTTTTCATCATCTCATAGAGCTTTACTTGTAAGCTTGAATACCATCACCATTCCTACCACCCTATCCGAGGCTTTGTCTAATGGAAAATGGAATGAAGCTATGAATGTAGAGATGGAGGCATTAGAGAAGAACAAAACTTGGGACTTGGTTAAGTTACTAGTAGGATTGGTTAAGTTACTGGTAGGAAAGAAATCGGTGGGTTGTAAGTGGGTGTATATAGTGAAGTATAGAGCAGATGGGTCGATTGAGAGATACAAGGCATGGTTGGGGGCCAAGGGGCATACACAAACTTATGGAATTAATTATCTAGAGACCTTTGCTGCTGATGCAAAGATGAACACAGTTAGAGTGTTGTTGTCACTTGCAGCTAATTTTGGTTGGAATTTACAATAGTTCGATGTCAAGAATGCATTCTTACATGGAGATCTAGAGGAGGAGATATACATGGAGGTTTCGCCTAGTTATAAGAATAACTTAGCTACTCATACTGTGTGTAAATTGAAAAAGGCATTGTATGACCTCAAGAAATCACCACAGGCATGGTTTGGTAGATTTGCAAGAGCTATGTTAGCCATGAGATACAAACAAAGCCAAGGAGACCACAAACTATTCATTAAACACTCTCCCTCAAGGGGAGTTACAACTCTTTTGGTGTATGTCGATGACATAATAGTAACAGGAGATGATGTTAAAGAAAAAAAGTTTTTGAGTCAATGTTTGGCGAAGGAATTTGAGATCAAGGCATTGGGAAGGCTAAGGTATTTTCTTAGAATTGAAGTTGCTCACTTTAGGACGGAAATTTTTATCTCTCAATAGAAGTATGTTACATATCTTCTCAAAGAAACAGGCAATACAACATGCAAACCAGCAAGTACTCCCATGAATCCGAATCTTAAGCTTGGAAAGGCAGAGGAGGATGTAGTAGAAGATAGAGAAATGTATCAATGTCTGGTAGGGAAACTCGTTTACTTACCTCACACACGACCAGATATAGCAAATGCTATAAGTGTGATTAGTTAGTTCATGCATAATCCAAAGAAAGTTCATCTACAAGCAGCTCACAGAGTACTATATTATCTCAAACAAGCATCGGGGAAAGGTATTTTGTTTAAAAGGAATGGGGGATTGGTACTTGAAGCACACACTGATGCTGATTATGCTGATTCAATTGTCGATAGAAGATCAACTCTAGGATATTGCACCTTCCTTGGTGGAAACCTTGTGACATGGAGAAGTAAAAAAACAAGGAGTGGTAGCTCGGTCAAGGGCAGAAGCCAAATTTCGAGCAATAGCTCAAGGTTTATGAGAAATACTTTGGCTGTAGATCGTCCTTGAAGACTTGAACATGACCGAACCAAGCACATCGAAATCGACAGGCACTTTATCAAGGAGAAGCTGGAGAGTGGATTGATTTGTACTCCTTTTGTGTCTACACATGGTCAACTTGCTGATATTCTTACCAAAGGGTTAAGCAGCTCAGTTTTTCAGTCTATTGTATCCAAGCTGGGAATGGAGAATACCTATTCACCAGCTTGAGGGGGAGTGTGTAAAAACTGTATAGTTAGGAGACTATTTTAGGAAAATATATTGTAACAGATTGCATCCTTAAGTTAGGATAGGATTGGCTAAGATTCTGATAAGATACTCCATGATTTATGGGTATCTACCAGAATTGGATACGAGGTTTTTGTATATATATATATATATATATCTAGCTAGTAGTGCTGTAACAAAAACACATAAGGAAATACACTTTCTGTTTAATTTCTGATATCTCAAAACATTTTCGGTTAAAGATTCAGTTCCTTAACCACTATTTTAATAACATCGACAGCTAGAAGACACAAAAGACCCAAATTTTGCAAAGTCTAACACTAATCCACAAGTTATCAAAAAGCACAATCCATTAAGTTTTTTTTGGAAGAAACGCAATTCAAAACACTAAGAATTCATGTGCTTAACTAAAAAAGTTTGACCATGTACATCATTGTATTCATCAAATATGAATGGTGTGTTTTGGCATTTACCCGTGACATTGCTGAAACACCAAGCAAAGCATACACCATATTCGATACAAGTCCCTCACCATTGTGAGATATGACCTGAATTACTATGGCACTGAATGATCCTTCACGAATGCAACTAAGTGAATCCAAAAATGATGTTAAGCCCACTTCCAAGAAACCTGAAGATAAAACAAATTAAGAGTGAAAAGTTAATAAAAAAACTGCATTCATATGGCTACCTTAGATGAAAACATAACCAAATTAGGTAAGTAAAAAGAATCTTAAACAAGGTAAGAACGCCATTGTTGTAAATATACAATAACGTAATCAAAGAATGAAATTCAGTCAATAAAATAAGTCACATTATCTAAGAATGGTTGAATAGTAACTTGATGAAATGGAAATGCCTTGAATCCAATTACCAGACACTTGACTACACATTAAAGAACAAATAGCAATGACCACAAAATACAAATTCAAAATTGTAGTTTACATACTACCACCCAAAAGTCATGCCAAAGGATGCAGTATTGTGTTATACTTACATGATAAGTATGACATTGCTGCTAATGCAGCTCCACGATGCATAGCAGTGCAACATATAGCTGCTTTTTGAAACGATGCTTCAAGAAGTGAACCTGATGCAGCTAATACTTCCTGGGATATTCATATAGCTAGAGACATCATCCAAATTGGATTCCTTAAACAAGAAGGAGCTAAGAAATGGAGGGAAAAACTAATCGTCTAAAATATGTACTCAAAATTAAGAGATGCAACAGAGACTAAAAGACTGAGATTATAAGCAATTGGAATACTAAACCTTGCCAGAGCCACGAATAAATGTGGATGCAAAATTTGTATATGCCTCAACCAAATCAGGCTCCTGATCACATATGTATGAAGAGTTAAGAGCCTTGATTGATGCTGCTTGTGTAAACCGTTCGAAAGTTGTAATAAACAATAACCCATAATCCTCCCGCTGACCAAATTCTTCGATTACAACTGAAGCTGAGGATGCATTTTTCATTTGATGAAAAACAAGAGTAAGTGTATAAGCAGGAAATAATGTGGCCTATAGCCTACAAATTACATGGTTTTTATACACAAGTAGTAACTGCTGGATATATTGGTAAATTCGTTTTCAACTACTACAAAACTCTCATCAGATGGAAAAGTTATAAAAAGGAAAGATGATCAAACATTAAAAATTTGAAATAATACATGATCCAAACACCTTACCTGTCCTGATGTAGCAGTCGTGACTTTGAAATGACAAAAAATTATTTGATAGGCAGTCCAGTATATTGGGGAGTAGCATAACAAAATGCTGCCCTGTAACAAGTAACTTTCAGTTGTGGAATATGTAATTATTCTTGCTGCACCAAATAGCATATCAACTATGTGGATTGGAAAGAACAGCAGTAACTCAAAGAAAAGAAATTCTCTCCCATTACCAGAGGAATGAATTGCTAATGAAAGAGCACGGCAAGATGCTGTAGACAAGTTATTGTTCTCCATGTGTTCAGACCTCAAAAGTTTCTCTAGTATGGGCCAGAAAATCCTCAACAGTCCAAATATAGGATCGTCAGCAGAAGGACCACTAGGTATATTTGTTGCAAGATGAGCAAATACAGTCCCCATCCTGTAAATTAGATAGAGATTAGAAGCAGAAGACCATATGACACAACTGGTATGGAGGAACACGTGCTCAAATCAAGCAGTCTGTATTCACCAATAATTTAAGAGGAGAGGGTAAAACGAACTGTTAATAACTCTCCCTCAACTTATGTGCTCTCAGAAATATACTCAGCTTGCTTTCTGATGTACCAAAAAACGAATTACTCAGGATAAATTGAAATTGAAAAAGGAAGAACACATAGGCCCACTTTTTTTCAGAAGATTATTGATGAAACAAACAGTGGAATGGTGTACCAAATGCAGGTTGGGTATGAGACAAGGTCTAGGAATTTTGTAGTGTTCTCATTCCCATTATTTCATTTGTGGTACCAAATAAAGTCTTTTAGGTTTAAGCTGAGGCTGCGTACTATTAGACCTCCCCAGACCCCGCTTTATTGTGGGATTTCGGACTGGGTATGATGATGATGATGATGATATGAACACCACCAATATCAGTTGCAAACGAGAGGGCCTAACTTGGAGCTGTAACCTAAATATTTTTCATGGTTTCACACCAACTATGATTCCATACTAATCATAATGCCCCGGAAATGCTTCCAATATTTTTGGTAAACTAATGAGGGGAAACAACTACCAAAGTTGACGAGCTTCATTCTCATCCCACACCGAAAGAAACATAACTGAAACAAAATTAACTATATCAATACTACCTGTACAGTCCTTTTATAGCATAATTCAAAAGTTGTGTGTAAGTAGTTGGGCATTGCCTACAAGAATGGATGCTATCTACATCAATCTGAAATGAAAAAGACCTATTAATTCCGATTCAGAGCAATGATGTATAAACATAATAAGTTAAATTTTATTTTTCATAATTCAAATGACTTGGCAAAGCAATAAAGTATGCCATTTCTACAACATAAGCTAAGTTAAAAAAACCAGGAGGAAGAAAAGAACAATTATTAGTCTTCAAATAATAGTTCGAAATGAGCAAGCTTTTACAGATGATATCAATCAATGTTTCCATTCTATGGCTAACAAAGAGTAAGCGTTGACAAGCTCACTGATGCAATTACGCAAAGTACCAGCAGATCATAAAGAGTACTGATCAAATAGACAAAGTAAGGTACAGTTGACTGGTTATCAAATGATGAATCTATACCAAACAGGAGATAAATGAAAATTTAACTCACACATATGACACATATGAAGCAAATAGCACAAAAGTATGAAAGGATAACTGCAGGCTAGAGGGTTGTATCTGCAGATTGACCAGTAATCAAAACATGTATACCTTTCAAATTGCCAACAAAAGTTCCAAAAGTGAACTGATCTGCAGAATACGTGAAGGCTAGCATGAACATTCAAGTAAAATTCACTTTACTTGCCCAATTGGGTAAAATAGTAACTGGTTTCAGATTTAAATAAGCTGCGAGAGCTAATACTCATGATGATGAAAAAGGGGGAAAAAAACATTTTTAGATCAGTGGGAAAAGTTTACATATAATAATAAACGTGAACTTAAAACACACTAGTAGAGTTGTCAAAGTGCGGGAGTTAAAAACGACAAAAGTACAAGGACACGGCAGAAAGATATACAAATTATGTGCAAGACATGGCAAATAGATATAAGGTCTTACAAGTTTTCCAATAGCATCGTAGCTAGAAGAAAGCAATCTGCCCAACAAATTGTTCTGTAGTTCTTTGTTTGGAAGAGATCCCAGGACCATGCTAACAGCACTAAACACTTCTTCCTCATCTTCCAAAGTTGTTTGCCTCTTCTCTAGAGCCTGTAATTTTACAATAAGGAAGTATGAGAGAGAGAGATGGAGGGGCAAGTAAAACCATGCAAATATGACCTTTGAAGCAAGCCAAAGACCCAAAGATGCCATTATAAAGACAGAACAAGACTTTTTTTTTTCAACAAAATCTCCTCTTTTACTGGGGAGGGACAAGACTTCAAGGTTAAGCAGTATCACTTTAACTACAAAGACAAGTTAAGCACTGACATCTTAAAATCCAAGAACAACCTTATGCCATAGGCCAACCTCCCCTTGCATATGATGTATGTTACAGATACATTTATTGCAAGATATAGTTAAAAAAACAAAATCCAGCATAGCAAATTTTGAGGAAGATCACATAAGTAGCAAGAGGCCATATTATAAGACGATGGTCAAAGCCTGAGTGACCCGAAAGATAGCAGATTGTGTCCCTTGTATGAAAGTTACCCTCCAAACATGTTTGTTAGAAGTTCAAAGAGTATTCTTTCGCATCCATTCCCACTGAAAACTAGATAGTTCCATTGTGTATGCAATAATTAAATGAGAAGTGTGAACAGTACTCTAATTGAAACCCAAACAAAAAAAAATCAGCTCCTTTAATAAGAATTGTCGTTTCCCTCTTCTTTTCTCTTGGTGTTTACAACACCAAATATTGATCAAGATTTGTAGAAACCAAATTCTGGGATCGGTCTTTCTCATATATGATGTTGCAGACGAAACTGAAAGGTCCAACATTGAGGAACCCAAATATGGTGACGTTCACAAAGCAAGGACTTGGAAGTATAAATTACATAATCTTAATTCCAGTCAAAGCTAGCAATGCCACTACTTACCTAGTGAAAACCCAATGTCAAAGATGCATGGAATTGTTGACTACAAATTCATCGATCAGTAAGTTTCTCCCAACAATGACAATTTTTCATATTTCCATTTAAAAGATAATAATGCAGAATGTTTTCTCAACTAACCAGGTCTTCAAAGAGGAAAAGGAAAAGGGTCAAAAGCTCCACAAAATATGTAAGAGGTTATCCTTTCTGTTACACAAACTATGCAAGAATATAACCCATAACAAAGTCATATGTAACATATTGCTATACACAACAATATGGCATGTTTCAAGTATGAAATTTACCCTCCATATAACAAATATGAAATATGTATAACAGTAATGAAGAGACAAAGCAAGTACATTGGTTGTGGATACGATATACACAATAAAAATGAACTTCAGGCAGACATGAAGAATGAATAAACATATACAGAAAATTAGCTAGTGGTCATGGAACATAAAACATATTCATTTGTATATGTTCTTGACTGATATTTAAATTCAGATACATGTGCTTTTTGTATGTGCAGTATATAACTTCTCACTTAAATCCCTCATTGTAACTTCATCTCAGATTTTGATAATTTAGTTTCATTCAATAAATTGACCTTTCGAATTTCATATTAAGGCAGTACATTAATTCTGCATCTAAATTGTTTGTGAAGGCGTCTGCATGTTTGTTAAATAACTACATATTCATCTCCAGAAAGGTAGATTGAGGTTTTAAAATTTGGTCGCTAATTGTCAATTGATAATAGGTCTCATTAAATTTGTCTGCCCTTGGCCAGGAGTAAATGGCTATTTCTTCCCCAATTTTAAATTAAGATCTCCTAGTTCCTGGACAGTTCTACACCATTTGCAATTGACTAAAAGTAGGCCTAACCAGTTCTCAGCTTTTGAGTTCAATCAACCAGACTAGTTCAGCTAAAATCTGGGATACGGTGCACTTGAAAGTGAACACAAAAAAAGAATTATGCACTGCTTTCAGTCCAATAAAATGAATGGATAAAGAAAAATCAAAAGAAGGAGGGAAATAATAGGTGCTCAGCAAACATGTTGACCTCTCCTATCCACATCAAAATTTCCAGATTTGAAGGATCGTAGATAACTGGAGGAGCATCTTCACAAAATTTACGCAATGCAGAGGCACAAGCACTGGATGACTGGGGCTCTGAGATACCAGCAGCAAGAAACAATCTGAAAGCAGTAAATCAGCACAAAATGGACAAAAGGATATATGGATACAAAGAAATGATGCATATAGAAACTATCCTCCAAAAGAGTGACATGCAAGATGCATTCTTAGGAAATTAAATATACAAGAAGATCAGCTTGATTAAGAATTAGAAAGTCTATTATTTTCATAAGTGTATTTTTATTAAGAGAATAAGTTTGGAAATCCTTATTCTATTTCAATTATTAAAATGTATTTATTCTATTTAATGGGCAATCCATTGAATAAGAAAACTGTCAGAATTTTTCATGCAAATAGTTGAAAAAAAGTTTGTCAAAGACGAGTTTTCTAAACAGCAACCACAAGACACAGAAAGGGGAAGCACTATAGGATTTCAGCTGAGTTGTCCCTTATGTCGTCCGATAACGACATCCTACAACAAAAACACTTACCAATTCAGTATCAGAGTCTGACGTCATGGACGACTCTATAGACTTGTCAAGCCAAGTGGATGTGTTGATGAGACACATCAAGTCGAGGCTGTCTATGGTGGAGGACCGCCAGCAGTCCAACGAAAAGTTCTTGAACTGGTAGATAGAGGAGATTTTGCGAGAGATGAAAGGGCGAAGTAAGAACGATGAGGTGGGCAACAATAGTTGTAGAGACCAAAGGGAGGAAAGAAGCCTTGGGCTAAATTAAAATTTCGTTCATATTATGGTACAAGCGATCCATTGATTTGGATCCATAAGTGCGAACAATTCTTTGAAAATCATCAAAAGCCTAAAAGGGAGATAGGACTGGCAGCAGTCCATCTTAATGGGAAGGCACAACAGTGGTTTCACAAGGTGAAGCAAGAGGAGGCAGGTATGGATTGGGGAACATTTGTGAAGCAATGTCACCTGATGTTTGGTCCTCCTATAAGCCTCAACCCCCTAGGTGAATTAGCCAACCTAAAGCAGATAGGAACAGTGGGAGATTATCAAAGGGAGTTCCAATCATTGCTGGCCTGAACCAAAGGGCTCACTATGAAGCAAAAAATCAACCTATTCATTGCTGGTATTATGGAAGGGCTGTGACTGGAAATAGAATTGCAGCAATCGAATAGCTTAGGAGCTACTATGAATCTAGATCGCATTTATGATTAGAAATTAAGGAGCAGCCAAGTTGTTTTAGGAAGGAACCCTAAGGCAACACCTGTTGGGAGCAATTCAGAAACAACCACCGGAGGGACAACCGCAGAGAAGGAAAATTGAGGCAGCATTCAGAATAGGGAGCATAAATACACTTGTTTTAAAAAGTTAAGTAAAGCAGAGATGGAGGAACGAAGGGCAAAGGGGCTTCGCTTCAATTATAATGAAGATTCTATCGGTGACATAAATGTACGAAGTTGTTTTGGGTAGAATTGGTAAAATTCAAAGAAGAGGGTGAAAGAGGGCTAGGATATCCAAAGTTACCATAAGTTCGAGCTTGAGGACAAGCTCTCTGTCAAAGGGGAAGTAATGATATGCAATATGCATTCTTAGGAAAGAAAATATACAAGAAGATAAACTTCATTAGGAAGTAATTGCAGCGATTCTCTTACCTAGGCCATAATCATCTTATCTAGGAACTCTATTATTTTTGTAAGCCTATTTTAATAGGAAAATAAGTTAGCAAATCCCTATTCTATTTTACTTCCTAAAAACTCTTGAAGTATTGAGCATTAGAAGGTATTCCAATGAAGAAGAAAGCAGTCAGAATTTTTTGTAAAAACAGCTGACAAAAAACATGTTAAGGACGAGTTTTCTAAACAGCAACCATAGGGCCTAAAAGGGGAAGAACTCTGGCAAAAGAAAAGAGGATTTCCCTATGAGTCATCCTGTGACTAGGTCCTATACAAAAACACATATCAATGAACTAGCCAAAAAAAGAAATGGTGGTTGTGGAGATCTATGGAGCCAAGGAAACAGATCAGTGATCATGATGCTAATTTGTTCACTATGGATAGAAATTGCATATAATTTAATCATAAAGCACACTTACAATAAGGGCCTGGCATCACTTTGAATGATAGGCATCCACTTGGAATACGAACCAATAACGTCTGCAACTGATCTACATACCTAAAGTTGAATAAGTGTCTTAGATGGGCATAACAATAAGTCATATCTAAATGAATCTTATTTTCTTTTTAGTAAAAGCATTGTGATCGAACTTATGTTTACAAACAAGCTTAAAGGACGGAAAAGTTTACAAGGAGATATCAAGACATACAATGCCCATAAATCCCTTAAGCCCATTAGTTGCCCTGTTGGACAAGATAGCCACCAACTGCATTATCACCGAGAAATCAAAGTTCTGGCCTTCATGTAGGATGACTTCAGAGACCTTTCAAAATAGAAAGACAAAATTTCCTACTGTATTAAAATGTCTGCTCTGTAAAATAAAAAGTTGATTAACATAACCAAGCAACTTAAGCATTTCAACTTAATATTTAAGAGAAGATGCACAATAGGTTTTATTAAACAATATGTTGAATAGCATAATAACATTTACTCATGTAAGTCTCAACTAACAATTTTATTAAACAATATGTTGAACAGTGTAATAACATTTAAGAGAAGATGCACAATAGGTTTTATTAAACAATATGTTGAATAGCATAATAACATTTACTCATGTAAGTCTC
>JANPWT010000007.1:20895508-20909385 GCA_024678245.1 Erythroxylum densum
TAACATATCCCGCTTTGTCATGTAATTTGTACTGCTCATTTCCCTTTATCAAAAAAAAAAAACCATCAATTTCAATTTAATCGCTGTGAATATATTCTTTGAGCATTGATGGAAAAATAGGTTTAGATTCTGATTCCCATATCACATTCATATCTTCTGCTTTTAACCACTAACAATTAGAATTCTGTCTTGCAAGAGATTCTTTCAAGAGAATCGCAGCTGTGTTACAAGGTAGTAGATGGTATGTTGCAAAGTTATGCTACGTAGAGCATCAGTAACTTTAAGGAGAATTATTAAAAATAGATTGCTTCATATTGAAAGGGTTAAACAAAAGTTTTTAGCTACCCCAAACTGGTGTGTGCTATGCAATCACATCTAGTTTTCAAATGTTAACTTACTAATGCACCCTGGAAGATGATACTACAAAGATGTTCTCATGTGGATCCTCCCATTTAATGGCAACCTGTTGTTTTATGGTGCTCCAATATATCATACATTAACAAATTAAGCCAACAGATGGCGTTTCTATATTGCTTTATCCTATCTAGTTCAGGCCATTTGGGATGAAATGAATATGAATTTTCATCAATATGGAAAGAGGAATGGAGATATTTTCTAGAGATTTATTCAATATAATCATGCTGCACATCAACTTGTTTAATGACAAATTCAATTAAACTCCAATGCTGTCAATATGTGGTGCTAATAGTCATTTCATGTATAACAAACTCTTAATATTGTTTTCCTCTTTGATTCTAGATATCCCCATCTTAGAATGATGGAATTGTGTACAGTTTTGTAACTACTATCTATGATGTTGTCTTTCATGACTTAATTTAATTTTATTACTGGCAATTTCAACAGAAAAAAGAAAGTGGTTTCCTCCCTTACAAGCTTCTTTGCCGTTGTCTGTGGATTATGAAAAATAGAACTTATTATGAAAAATAGAACTTGATTGATTTCTTTCAAATAAAGGTAAAGAGTCATTTTCGCTTTTAAGAAATGCATAAAAAGTAACTTAATTTTTAACATTTAGTAACTTCCAAAAAAGTTTTAACATTGTAAAGATTATTTTAATTAAATATTAAAGTGAAAATTTCATCTAAAAATTATACTTAATATTTTTATTGTAAAAATAGAATTTACATTATAAATTATAAATTTAGTATGTCAAACTACGAATTAGCTTGATCATATAAATCCAACAATCAAATACATTAATGCAATAGCGTAAACATAATATGTGGGACCTAAAAGATAAAAAAATAATAAATTAACAAAACTTTAAGGATAATTAAAAAAAATACATTAAATCACATATAGCTTGAAGATATTATTAAAAAATATTTGTGCAACATCGGATGCAATATAAAGATGAGCTAACGGAACAAAGTATGCATATTTAGATAGTCTATCAACTACCACAAAAAGGACTATTTTGCCTTTTGATAATGGAAGCCTATTAATGAAATCCATTAAAATGTCAACCTAAATTTGAGAAGGCATCGGTAGAGGTTAGAGCAACTCAGCTAGCTTTTGGAGATCAACCTTATGCCTTTGACAAACTCACATTACCGAATGAATTTTTTAACACCCTCTTTCATTTTCTTCCAATAAAAAAAAAATCTTTTAATACAATGTAGGGTTTTGTGATAACTTTCATGACTAGCTCCATGTATTTCTTTAATTATGACTGGAATTAACTGAGAATCTAAAGGAAGATAAATCTGGTCTTTAAAGAAAATGATGTCTTTACTTACTTTCCATGGTCCTACTGCTTCATCTTGTTGCACTAGCTCATGCATGCAATTGTTGTAACTCAGGGTGATTCTTATTTTCAGCTACCACAGGATCTAGCCACTCTGAAATATGTACCGAGACTGCATGTATCTCACCATGTTCTCTTTAAGATAAAGCATCAGCAACTGGATTATTTTTCCCTTGCTTGGTTTCCCCATAAATATGGTTGCCATTTATAGACTACTAAAGCGAGAGCCGTTAGTTCCTTTTCATATGTTGACAAATACATATTTATTCCTTGGAGATGGTGTTAAAGTACACAATTGATTTTTGTTCTCGCATAAAGACAACTCCTAATCTAGTCCCGATGCATCACATTCCACCACAAAAGGAATAGAAAATTTTGGAAGTGCCAATAATGAAGCTTGAGTTAAAAAAATTTTAAGCAGTTGAAAAGCCTTCTCTACTTCTAGACTCCACACAAAAGCTCCGTTCTTAAGCAAATTGGTGAGCGGTCTTGTTATCATCCTGTAATCTTTAACAAACCAATGTTAGTATCTAGTGAAGCCTAGAAAACCTCTCAATTCCTTGACATTCCTGGGTCTGGGCCAAGAGGTCATTGTCTTAATCTTCTCTAGATTAGCTTTCACCCCCTCATGGATAATAATGTGTCCTAAATATTGTATTTCTTTTCTAGCAAACTCACATTTTTTTCTTTTACAATAAGTTGATTTTCCCTCAAAATTGAAAAAACGAACTTTACATGGTATAAGTGTTCCTCCCAACTCTTACTATAAATTAGTATATCATCAAAAAAGACAAAAATGAATTAATGCAAATATAACTTGAATACATCATTCATTAAAGCTTGAAAGGTGGAAGGCGCATTAGAGAGGTCAAAAGGCATTACCAGGAATTCGTAATGGTTGTGGTGAGTTCAGGAATTTGTAATGGTTGTGGTGAGTTCTAAATGTTATTTTGGCGATATCTACTTCCTCCATCCAAACTTGATGATATCCAGAAAGTAAACCCAATTTGGTGAACCAGATTGCCCCATGAAGCTCGTCCAATAATTCCTCAATTATTGGTATTGGAAATTTATCTCTTTTTTGTAATTTTGATCAATTCCTGATAGTCTACACAAAACCTTCAGGAGTCGTCATGTTTTTTTACCAATAGTAACAGGTGACAAGAATGGACTATTACTAGATCGAATGATTCCTTGACTAAGAATCTCTCTTACCAATTTCTAAATCTCCCTTTTTTTTGAAAATAAGGATATCGAAAAGGACAAAGACAAATCGGATGAGTCCTACAAAATTTCAATATTGATTGTATTTCACATAATTTACATCAGTACATAGATACAAGTATATATAGAAATAGCTAGGGCTATTCTAGGAAACTAATATCTTTACATAATCTCCTAATATCTGTACATAATATCAGATCTTATTTCTAATATTAGATATGATCTCCTAACTATTTAGGAGTCAATTATAACAAGAAAATATCCAGCTAGTTATTTCCCAATACGCCCCCTCAAATTGGCTTGTATATGTCATCCATAGTTAACTTGGTTACTAAAACATTGAATTGCCTCTTGTGTAATCCCTTTATAAGAATATCAGCTATCTATTGTGATGTTGGAATATAGGGAACACAAATTAATCATTCTTCAATGTTTTCCTTGATGAAGTGCTTGTCAACCTTAATATGTTTTGTTCTATCATGAAGAGTCGGGTTGTGAACAATAGAAATTGCAGCTTTATTGTCACAGTATACTTTCATAGGAACTAAAATAGGAATATGTAGTTCCTCCAATATTCTTTTAATCCATAGGACTTCACAGATTCCATGTGTCATTGCACTAGGACTACCTCTTGCAACCACACTTTGTTTCTTACTCCTCTAAGTTACTAAGTTACCACCAACAAATGTTCAATAACCTGAAATTGATCTTCTATCTGTAGTACTCCCTGCTCAATCAGCATTATTATAGGCTTTTATTTAAAGATTGTTCTGCTTTCGAAACATTAAACCTTATCCAAGAGTTCCTTTTAGATATCTTAGTATCCTATATACAGTATCCAGATAATCTTGGCTTGGTGAGTGCATAAATTGACTCACTAAGCTGACGGCAAAGGCAATATCAGGTCTGGTGTGTGAAAGGTATATTAATCTCCCAACTAGTTGATAATACCTCTCTTTATTAATAAAATTTTCAGGTTGAACTGGTCTGAAATTTACACTAGTCTGAATAGGAGTATCAGCTGCTTTGCATCCTAGTAATCAAGTCTCATTCAATAGGTCTAGAATATATTTCCTTTGGTTCACAAATATTCTATCCTTGGATTTAGCAAATTCCATTCTGAGGAAGTATTTTAGAGATCCAAGATCTTTGATCTCAAATTCTTTGGCTAATCTCTTCTTCAAGTCTACTATTTCAGATACATCAACTCCTGCTATGATAATGTCATCTACATAAACAATAAGAATCGATTTCATACCTACTTTGGATTGCTTCTGGAACAATGTATGATCAGCTTGGCTTTGACAATAGCCGTAGCTCTTCACTGTCCTTCCAAATATGTCAAACCATGCCCTGAGGGATTGTTTTAGTCCATATAATGACTTCTTTAGCTTACACATCTTATTTCTCCCATAGGTATCCTCAAAACTTGGATATAAGATCATAAAGACTTCTTCTTCAAGGTATCCATTAAGAAAGGCATTTTTTACATCTAGTTGATGTAAAGTCCACTCACAGTTTACAGCCAAAGAAAGTAATACTCGTATTATATTTACCTTTGCAATAGGCACAAATGTCTCTTAGTAGTCAATGCTATAGGTTTGTGTAAATCCCTTAGCAACTAATCTTGCCTTCAACCTTTCCACACTCCTATTGGCCTTAGAATTAATAATGAAAAATCATTTGCACCCTAAAAAACTTTTATCTCTAGGTGAGTTCACAAGTTCCCAAGTTTTACTCTTCTCAGGAGCATTTACTTCTTCCATAACAACTGAACTCCAATCTAGATCTTGAAGTGCTTCTTGAATGTTTCTTGGCATAAAAAGATTAGTGATTTTAGAAATAAATGATTTATGTTTGTGTGATAGTTTCCCATAAGATAGCTACCTTGAAATGGGATGATTGGTGCAGACCCATTTTCCTTTTCTAAATGCTATGGGTAGGTAATTTTCAGCAGGGAGATCAATAGGAATATCAATTGTACTTTGTGGGTCAGTAGGTATGTGCTGATCATACACAATAAGGATAGAGTAGCATAAGGGTTACCTGAATCGTTCCTAGGTTCCTTCTCCGAGGGATTTAAGAGGTTGTGTATTATAGGTTGTTCTCTACTTCTCACCTGAGTCTTCCTCTTAGAATAAACACGAAGCTCAGCATTCCGTTCCTTAGGAGCGGATCGTAGTATTTCTCCCCCCGTGAATGAATCTGGATTTTCTATCATGGACAGAATTAAAAGAAGTGGCTTAATTGTCAGAAATTATATTGTGATCAATAATGACTGTTGGTAGGGGTTTAGGTGTAACCCAAAAAATTTATGCTTCATTAGAGTTCTCCCCATGAAGGAAATTTTTTTATGTTCTAGGAATGTGACATCCATGGAGACAACCATTTTTCTAGTTAAAGGATTGTAACACTTATAACCTCGTTGACTAGGAGCATATCCAATGAAGACATATTTTTTAGTTCTTAGATCTATTTTAGAGTTTCCTATACTTGAGTTGTGAACGTAAGCAATACATCCAAATACCTGAAGAGAAAGAGCAGAGTAAAGTCTATTTTCAGGAAAGGATTGTTTAAACATATCTAAGGGTGTTGCATAATGTTAAACATTGCTAGGCATTCGATTAATTAAGTATGAAGCAGTCAAAACAGCCTAACCCCAAAGGTATCTTGACACATTCATTATAAACATAATAGACTGAGCAACTTCTAGTAAATGTTTATTTTTTCTCTTGGCAATACCATTTTGTTGAGGAGTGTTAACACACGTAGATTGATGAACAACGCCTTTAGATTTAAGAAATTTCCCAAGGACTTAATTAAAATACTCGGTACCATTGTCAGAGTGAAGTATACCAATGCATGTGTGAAATTAACTTTCATCCATGGTATAGAAGTTTTGAAAGATTTAAGCAACTTTAGATTTTTCACGTATCAAATAGACCCACATAACTAAGTATGATCATCAATGAACATTACAAACCATTTTTTTTTGTAAGAGTTTTAACATGGGATGGACCCCAAACATCACTATGAATTAGGTAAAATGGTTTGGATGGTTGATATGGTTTTATAGGGTACGAAATATTATGACTTTTAGATAAAAATGCATTGCTCACAATGAAGTTTTGAACAATCCACAAATTTAAACAAATGAGGTAAAAAAAATTTAGGTAAAAGAAATTAGGATGTCCTAATCTATTATGCCAAAGTAAAATCTATTCTTTAATAGGGGTAAAACAAATACTTCTTAAACCGTGAGCTTCTTTATTCTTCAAGTTATCATCAACTAAATAATAGAAATCATCTATCAAATTAGCATTGCCAATCATCTTCCTTGATATTAGGTCCTGAAAAACACAATATGAATTTAAAAAGGTAACGGTACAATTAGAGTCTTGGGTCAGTTTACTAACGGACAACAGATCACAAGCTATGTTAGGACATATTTAAGGTAGATTTTTTAGGGTAGAGTTACTAAACCTTTACCAGTCACAGCAGAAAATGATCCATCAGCTATGCGAATTTTTTCATGACCAGAACAAGGGTCATAAGTATGAAACAAGTTAGAAGAATAGGTCATATGATCAGATGCTCCTGAATCAATGATACAAGGAGTAGAATTATATGGAAAGGTACATGTTAAAGCAGTAAAATCCTTATTTGTTTATGCTACAGAGGCATTAGGAGCACTTGAGGATTCAATTTTAAGTTTCAAAAGTTTCAGGAGGTAGTTAATTTGCTCTTGTGAAATCTGTCCAGCATCTACCTCATGTGCTAATGGGATTTTCCGTGACTCATAGTGAGTTGAATCACTAGAGGAAGTTTTATTAAATCTCCCTTCATGCGATCCCTTCTAATTAGCTGGCTTTCGATGAAGTTTCTAACATGTTTCATGAGTATGCCATGATTTATTGCAATAGTCACACCAAACATGTGACTTTTCCTCATTCTTCTTAGTACGACCAGTAGTGTTCCCAACAACTAGTGTTGTGTTTTCAATAATAGACGTACGATTTCGTTTACTAAGCATCACAGACCATCTGCTTTCTTCATGTCAGACTTCTGCAAAGACTTCTCCAATTGTAGGGTGTGGTTGTCTTCCCATAATCCTGCCTCTGACCTCATCAAACTCAACATTAAGTATAATTAAGAACTTAAAAGTTCGGTTATCCTCTACTGTTTTTTGAAAATAATTACAGTCATCAGGGAATTTCCATTCATAGTCATTAAATAAGTATAAGTCTTGCTACAAATGTTTTAGAGAATTAAAGTAATTAGTAACACTATCCTCGCCTTGGTGAATCTCACCCAATTTGAGAGTAAGTTCATAGACTTGGGACTAATTTCCCAAATCAGAGTACATCTGATTCACATTGTCCCATAGCTCCTTACCTGTGTGATAACACATATAGTTGGAGCTAATATCTTCCTCCATCAAATTTACCAACCATGTCATCACTATAGAATTTTCAGCATCCCATATTCCGTATGTAGGATCCTCTGTCGTGGGTTCGCTTTTGTCAAGTCAAATATCCAATCTTTCCTCTCCCCAGATGTACATTCTCACTGATTGGAACCAGTGAAGGAAGTTATCTCCATTCAATCGTATAGTAGTGATCTAAATGGAATGAGAATCTGAGGAAGTGTGTGGAGGAGGTGTATGGACTGGGTTAGAGGATTCACCAATGTTAAACATGGTTGACATAGTTCTGCAGGATCAGGACGATAGGTGGGGTGGCTAGGGTTAGAAGTAGTATGAGGGATAGTAGGTAGCGGCTAGGGTTTAACTTTCCAGGTATATCTCTAATACTATGCAGAATTTCAATATTGTTTGTATTTCACGTAATTTACATTAGTACATAGATACAAGTATATATAGAAATAGATAGGGCTATTCTAAGAAACTAATATCTTTACTTAATCTCCTAATATTTGTAAATAATATCATATCTAATTTCTAATATCAGATATGATCTCCTAACAATTTAGGAGTCAATCTTATCAAGAAAATATCCAGCTGGATATTTCCCAACAAGTCCCTTCTTTAAGAGGAATTCAATGGTCATGTGGTCACCATGGTAGTAAATCGATAGATTCTCCAAATGCCTCAGGAAGTTCCTTTTTAATTTCAAGTCATTCCTTTTTCTTTTCTCCCTTTACAGGGGAGCCCAACCCCAAAAACCAACTCAAAGGATGGGAGAGCCCATAAGCCTATATAAACCCCACATCAACCCCTTATTTGACTGATCTAGGACTCAAGTCTAATATCTTACAATTAGACCGTAACATTCCATCACGCTCCACAGTCTAAGCACTCATGGGCTGGCTATGCGCTAAACCTTTTCTAACCCTGGGCAAACATTGTAATACTTGACAGAGTAGTGTTAGCTTTGATACCAAAATTTTAAGCACTGGATCACTCCACGTCCTCGTCCACGGCTTGTGGACTTTCTTGGAGATATGGTGATAGGAAATATAGCAGAGAAATACTACAAAGGCAATATATTGTTTTTAATAAATTTAAAAATCTGCCTTTATTCATAATTCACTAGCCTTTAAATAGGTGTACACCAAATAACATAATAAATATTTAACTAAATAACAACTCCTACTCCTAAGAGATATAATTGAGTTTAACTAAATAAGAACTCCTACTCTTTCGAAAAATAACAACTCCTAACACAGTAGAATACTCCTAATAGGTCTAGAAAACTGAGGACAAATTTAGGATATGTAACAAGATATTACACACAATTTAAATTATTAATTACAAACTATTAAGAAACTACAGTTTCCTTCATTACGTAAACAATCATTCTTTAATCAAAAGGCACATACAAAGGTACTTTTACTTTTAACGGTTGGTCTTGCTTCCTACAGATGATTCATGTGCCTTACTCCTATTATTTGGATCTACACGGATTAACACCTGCGCTAAGCTTGAAAGTTTAATGGGGAAAATTTTAGTTTGGATGACCACTCACAACAATCATCCACCAAGCACATACACATTCATGAATATCATAAACTTATGTTAAAAATAATGACATAATTAAGCAAATTATATAATGTAAATATTCTTCAATATATTATCCATAAGATGTAAATTCACATGTATAAACCAAATATTGATTTCTAAAGCTCATCAATACAAATTATTCATAATGTCATGTTGTATCTCTTATTTATAAATGTTAAATTTCCTTTCTGTGTTAAGCGTGCACATTCTTATGGGTGTGGATAACAGGAGTTGTCGATATCTGAAGGTATTAAATTGTGGATACCTGAAGGCATCAAACTATAAATACCCGAAGGTATCGAACTCTAAAGACACTATGGTCTCGAAATGAAGACATCAATGGTGTCAAACTGTAACAACTACACTATAACCTTATAGGCATACCTATCTATCTACCACCAAGACAATAAACCAGGCACTGTAACATTTTCCTTTAACCATTTGTCTATTTCATAATTCATATATTGACAAATCATACAATATTCATTTGAAATCATAAAATCCCTATTTTTTAACATACAAGTCATAACTTACCTCCATTAGAAGGGTATCAAAACCACACTTGTATAATTAAACTATACACATATAAGCAATAAATATGCATATAAATCATCTAGATACATGTAAATTTCCTTTAGCATACATTATGATTAATCTTAAATTTCAAGGTTTAATCACCCAATTCTCATATGGTAAGTCATATTTTATTTATTTCTAAGTTTTTTTTCAAAGTTTCATAAACATCTGAAAAGGTTTGGATATGATTCGGTAAAAATTAGAAATGAAAACAAACTTAAAATAGTGCAATTTGCTTCCTTCGTGTCCCTTGCCCTCCACTTGTTCTGTAATCTTCGAATAGTTAACGTTCAAATTAGGTATTAAGATCATGTACAAATTTGTTTCCCTATGTCTCTAGTTTTCATAGCATCAAAAATCAGGTCGTTTGGACTTTTAAATCGTGAAACATGCCCCAATCATCACAAGCTACTCTGATACGGGGCAACATCAGGTCATCATTTTCAAGCTCAAATTCCAATGTTAGTAAGCCTAAATAAGGTTGGGGTCTCTTCTATAGATATTTAGTTATATGTCTTTAGTTTCGTCTAAATTAAAATCTCCTAATTTAGAGGTTTATAGGTTGAGTTATGGCCAAAACAATAGGATTGGTTCAAACGTTCCATTACACGTTACTCTCTTGCGTATTCAACCAATTTCATACAAAGCGACACCCAGATAATACCAAGACACCATTCCATATATAAATGAATCTTTTCATCCATTCAAACACACACAAATAGAAATTAAATTAAGTGTAGTCCCAAACCTTGAAATTTGCCAATTAGCTCTTCTTCTAATGCTTTTCCTTCTCTTCCCCTTTTTCTCTGCTTGATTCACCAACTAGAACACCATAAATACATATCTCAATCCCAATTCCAACCCTTCATGAGTAAAGTAAGAAAAAATGAAGATGAGAAGAAAAAACACTAATTTTTACTTTGATTATCACCTAGGATTAGCTTGATTCCTTATGTAAATGGAGAGGAGATGAGGTGAGATGAGAAAATTCTAGAATTAAAACCCTATATACACTTCCCTCTCCCCTCTCTTCTACTCCCCTTTTCATGAAATTTCTAGTCTTAGACATATGTTTCAATCCCATTGGACCATATGTTAATTTTTGGCAAAATTGGACATTTGGTCCTTTTTTCTTTAGTTCCCACATTGGCATATAAAGTCATCAATTGGTTTCATTATAGTCCATATTTCACATATAATTATTCATGTCTATGCCAAAATGAAGAAATTACCGATTTACCCCTATCTTTTAACTTAATTACCAATGTGTCCCTTCCTATGCTTATATACACCTAATTCTTTCTATTCACTTCTTAACACACCCTAGACATACTATAATGCTTCTAGGGTATATATTGGGTCCTTACACACACATTGCTTCAAATAGTAAATAACACTTACAACATGCTTACAAGGATATCCATAAAGCTCTCATGTCTGATAACTACATGATTGGTGTCAACCAATCCTTACAATATGCTTGCCATCACCCTTATATACTTCATATGGTCCATTACCATTCTAAACTATTCTCCACTGCATTACATCTTTCTTATTATTCTCGAATTTCTTCATAATCCTTGGTTCAACATTTGAATTCCAGGTATGCAATGCCTCATCACCATGATTATAATGGTTTCAAGATAACTGACCTATCTCTTACTGATAAAATCCACCTATGAAAAGTTTCACTCATATTGTTGTCAATATTCGGGCATTTTGATTTAAAATATTGGTAGTATCTTGCCCACCTCTCTTTAAGATATGCAAGCAATACTGATGCACATCCATGTTTCATTTTATCCAGTCTTTTCTATTGTTTGTTGAAATATTTGACATAAGTTGACCATTAATTCCGAAATTGCTTTCACAAATCCTTGACCTTCCAATTTATATGCCAATTATGGTATATGTGTTTAGCACACATCCGATTAGTGACATATGATAATGTCTCTTTCATAGCCCTAATCAATCCCTATAATAATTAATTTAAGTTAATATAAAATTTCTATAATAATAAATTATAAATATATGAAGAATAAAATACCTTTTCATATTTGATATAATTGTAAGCCCTTCACCGTTATCCAATTTCAAGTTGGAAGCCAACAGATCCATAAACCATATCTAATAATCATTATTCTCTACCTCCAAATAGCCCAAGCTATGGATATATCCCTCCATCACCATCCCTTCCAAATGCACTCAATTGTTGGCCTTGGAATTTTGTCTTTAGAAAGCAACCATCAGTACAAAAAATTAGCCTTAAATGCCTCTATCTTTTTTATGGCATTAAAGAAAATGTATAATATTTTAAACTACATAAAAGAGATAAAGATGTACAAATAAATGAATAAATATAGTTGTCGATGATATGTATAAATATAACTTTATATACTTGTAATATATAAGTTTCTTCATTCTTTGCTAGTTGTAACTCTATTGTTGATCCTGGGTTGCTAGTCCTCAACTAATGTATATATCATTATAGCTTCGTATAATCATTCAAATAATTAGTTTCCTTTTCTTTTCTCAATTTCCTCTTTATTGCTCTATACATACATGAGTTAACAAATAAATTAAGTTTTTCTCTGCATTCTTTAACCATCTTTGCCATCGAGATACTAAGCTTTTTAAGTATTCTTTCTCTAAAATGTCTCATAAAGAGTTTAGTTGAAACCAATTTAGATTTGTTAGTAGTAAAACAACTATTCTTAGGATTGCCTGTCTTCACTTTGAAGTACCATTCATTCTTGTCACATCCAACTCCTAAAGGCATCCTTTAATACATCTAACCCTGATCTTATGACTTTCACCTTTTTTAAACTTGACATCGTATTCTGTTTATACTGCATAATCTACAACAACATGTCTGAATTCTTTAGTTGATCCAAACTCCATCCCCAATCTCCAATGTGTAGCCACTTAAGATGGATTATTGCTAATTCTAGTATAATGTCTTTGCAATGGTTCATCCGACTCTTCTCCACATAAATATGCATCACTATCAATAAAAATACCATGATCAATTGATTTAATTTCTACTGGTTGGTTATCATCATGAATGTTAACTTGTATAAAAACCCCCGTCCTGATCTCTATCATGATTATCTATCTCTTCATTAAATCCTACATTAACTCTTTCACCAACTCCTATACCAACTCCTTTGCCAACTCATTCACCATCTCTTATATTAACTCCATAAATTCCTTCACCAACTCCACTAACTTCTTCACCAGCTTCCTCAACATGTTCATCATCAACATAGTCTACCCTAATACCATAACTTCCCTCTTCACCTTCATTATCTCCATTTTCCTCTAGTTATAGGTAATATCATATATGCAATAATTGTGGTGTTTAACAAATGAGTTACATAAAAATCAATCATTTGGTATATTTTGATAAGGATAATAAGCCTTATACAAGCCTTATACAACTCTGACTAGATTTAATAAATCTCAACAACTCACTAACTTAAAGTTGGGTATATTGTAATAGGCATTGTACACTTGAAGGTATCCTAACTCCTTTCCCATCTCACATATTTTTCTTTTAGCTAATATAATCAAGGTTTACTTTATCAAAAAGAAAACTCGTTTGCCATATTTCAAGCCTAGTTCTACTATGAACTTCTCACCATAAAACAACCCTATACTACCAAATTAGGCTATCACCCACCTATTTATAACTAAGGGGAAATAATTATAGCCAAATCAAAAGGAAAATGCACTTGAATATAGCCAAATCATTAAGTCCATAGATTAAACTTAAAAGAAAGTAGAATAATTTTTTATTGTCAACTTTTTTCTAATTCATGCATATGAAATTACACCTAAACACAAACATGTCAAGTTTTATGGAAATGCACTAATCAAGGTCATGTTGAAAGATGAAATAAACTTCTCATTACTATTAATAGGTTAAAAATACTTATAATTGAACCTCTATATTAGATAAAATACTCATAATTGAACCTCTCATCAAGGATTGAATTCATGAGATAAGCAGGTTCAATTTATGCATTGTGTGTGACAAATAATAGACCATATACATTTCAAGAATTGCCATCGCTATCAACATTTCATGCTCATATATGGTGAAAAGCATATTCATTTAATCTAATTTTACTATTGAAAATGACAATATGAATTTTTTTTTAGGTATTATTTTAGGTATTCAATTACTTCGGGTACTCAAATATTATACACATATTAAGATGGTTTTATTGATAAAATTTTGCATGCTAATGTTATAAAGTTTAATTTGTTGATATATTAATTATG
>JANPWT010000007.1:20983039-21013564 GCA_024678245.1 Erythroxylum densum
ATTACTACTACTACTACTATTCTTATTATTAACCTTATTATTGTTATTATTATTAAATGATGATAATAATAAGATATGTTTAGCTATTCATTGATTAGTTAAAGATAGGTTGGGGTGAGCATTGGCTATAGCTTTTACCTAGGATTAATTATTCTTTATTATCTTTTTAACCAAACACAGGTTTAAGAATAAACAAGGAATATATCAGGAATAGCCATTCTATTCCAGTGTACCAAACAGGCCATTAATCTTCTGCTTTTCAATTGCATGTATTAAATGAGGGCATGGAAACCAATCATTCAAAAATGTAGAATTGGGAATCCACTAGGCACATGGCAAGACATAATTGATTGGAGCACAAAAACAAAAAACAAAATGGAAGAAACCAAATGGGTGTATAAGATAGACGTAGGTGGCGTATACCTTCGTCGCTTAATTAAATGATTTCGGGTTCGATCCCTTTCTTTGGGAATGCAGTAAATTCTTGGGCTAACTGTGCCCCCCAAAAGGGGATGCATCACCTGGTAAAGGGGGAATAGTCATTGGATCCGCCAAGTGGACACCTCCTGGGAGACCAAAAAAACCTGGAGATGAAAATAAAGTGTATACGAATTTGTGTAATGAAATAAAGTGTGTACGAATTTGTGTAATGAAACATCAAACATTTCATCAATGATTTCCTTTGCAAAATCAGACTTCATCTGTGTGTATACGAAAATAAAGTGTCTTTGAGTAATCAGATTGAAGACAGCTGAAGTATTAATTGAATGACATATGTTCTTCATTGGTGTAACATAGTAGATAGCAAATTTGTGTAATGAAATAATTTTGCTTCTTTAAACACTCTTTTATGTTTTAGGTGGCTAAATGAATTATTTTCATTCATACAAAAAAATATATAAAAGTTTGTCTATAAAAAAGATAAGGTCTTGTGCATGATGATTAAAAATACAAAGAATGGAAATTTTTATTAGAGAAGAAGTTGACCTTGAATAATAAAACTTTGATTAAGAATAAGAATTGTTGAACAAAATGGTTTGATCATTATTTAAATTAAAAGTTCGAATATAAATTTTCTCTAAGGTTTTGTTTGATGAGAATGAGAATATAACCTTTATTCCCTAACTTTTTGTAGTTTGGTTATTGTTAATAGATAAAATAGAGAATGACAAAACTAGAATAAGTCTAAAATAATCCTAAACTTTTATTACTAAGAAGCGTGTAGATATAAACTATAATTAAAAATCGAGAATAAAAGATAAAGTTATTATTATAATATTATCAAGTTATTATCAAGATTCTTATTAGAATATTATCATCAAAATTATATATTATAATCTTTTATATTAATTTCTTTAATAATAATTTTATTTTGTTTCAATGATATTTTCATTCTTATTATAAAAATTATTCATAATTAATAATTTATAAATCATTAAATTGATTAATTATTTATAAAATATTTTAATTAAATATATACAAAATAAATTAGATAATAACTAAATACGATTAAAAAATTTTCATTATCATTTTTAATATTTAATATCAAATATTAACATAATTATTAAATATGTTTAATACTATACCAAACACGTGAAACTAACAATTTTATCTCGATTCTTACTTTTTATTTTTTACTTCAATTTCTTTATTAGTGGTTACTTGATGAGCCTAATAAAACAAAACTTATCGAGCAAGAAATTGATTTTAAAAATTGACCAAAATACATAGTAAGTATCAGTTTATAGTACAAATTGAAGCTTCTTTGTCTACTGTCAACTTAGTTAAGCAGGGGAGCTTTGAACTGATCATTTTAATGGCTGTCAAAGGCTGGATTGAGGTAGATGAGAGCGCCAAGGACATGGTGTCTAGGCTTCTTTTTGCCCACGCCTCATTCTCGCTGCTTCCACCTTCCTTTCATAACCTTCCTCTGCGCTTCGGTAACGTAGTTGAGATTGTGGGTCCATCTCCTTCTGCCAAAACCCACATCCTCATTCAGGTTCTCATATACAAAGTCTTGAATTCTTTCATCTTCCATGACAATTTTTCATCTTTTTCATTTCCCTCCTTCCTTAGGCTGCAATTAATTCAATTCTTCCAAAAGAGTGGGATGGGGTGCATTACGGAGGATTGGAACAGTTAGTCATTTTCATCGACTTGGATTGTCGTTTTGATGTTTTACGCCTTTCTCAGTTGCTTAGGATTCGTATTCTTCAAGCTAATAACAGTAAGCTTCTCCTCCTTCTTCTTCTTCTCTGAGTTATTGTTCGAATTCGATTGTGCAAACGAATTACCGAATCGAATGTTGTAGATTGGAGCAAAAGCAATGCCACTTCCTCTGACCAAAATTTGTTTGCGTTGTGCATGAGACGGTTTCTCTATACGCGCTGTTATGATAGTCTTGAGTTTCTTGCCACTCTAAAGGTGCGAATCTCTTTTTTCACTAGGTAACTGCTATTTATTGACTGTTTTTATTTGATAATATACACGCTTGCACTTGCATAAAGAACACAATAATCACATTGTCTATATTTTTACCTAACTTTTAGTCTAATCACCCGTACAAATTTTTTGTTCCACATGTATGTAACATACATCTAAGTTTCACGTCAATTGGAGTAGATACTTGCATGCAACTGCCAGTTAGAAGATATTTTTGTAGGACAAGTCATATGACTGAAGTTCTTTGGGATCTAATTATTGAAAGAGTTAGTGTACTTGATTTTATAACTAAAACATTGATGCTATGACCAATTTGATGATTCTTATCCTAGAGTGTTCTTTTGGGAGTTGAACTCCAAACAACTTGTATTGTACACATAGGTGCATAGAGTATAGGGTAAACCTTGAAAATTATCTGGTGGCATGGGAAATGATATGGAACATATAGGTTCTTGAGTTGAAGTTCAATGCATAATCATAAGCTGGAAATCAAGTTTGAGTCCGATTCCATAAAAAACTAAATGTCATGCTACAATAACAATCTTAAATGAAAAGTTTCTAGTTTATTTCTCAAATTCATGTTGTCCTTATTTTCTAAGTGTGATAGCCCAAATTCATGTTGTCCTTATAAAGCTGGATGTCTAATTCTTTTCTTTTTTCCTAGTTTTGATTGCTAATCATCTAAGATTGAATTGTTTCTTGACATTTTCGCAATTTTAACGTTTTAATTTATTGAGTTGCAGACGTTGCATTATCAACTTCAAAAAGAGAAAGAAGCTCAAGGAATCAGTGGTTGTATTTTAATGATTGATAGGTTTGCCATCAAATATTGACTTTCATAGTATTTTTATCCATCAGGGTTGGAACAAAAAATTGTAGGATTAGTTTGTAAACTACCATGATGGTGTTGCTTGGATGATGAGTATGATGTCAAAGTGGGGTTTTTATGTTTAACAATGATTGGATGTCTAAAAGGAAGAAAGGTCATGATTGTTTACTTGTAGAGATATGGAGTTTGATTCGCTTTTATGGCATCTACACATAATAGGGAGCACCAAAACAATGGTCTTTCCATTCAGTTAACCCATTTTGGTTAGTTGAGGCTTGCTATCAAGGAATTGACCCAATTCCCTTTATGAACATGATTTATGTTAGAGGAATACTTTGTATGAGTAGGATATACACCTCCTACCTAGTTTCCTATATAAATAGGAGTGATTGCTTCTGGTATCATATGACAATAACTACCTAATAAAGTTCATGGTCTGGCCATGGATATAGGTGCCCTTACTAAACCATGTAAGTCTAGTATTCCATGTGTTTAATTTTGTAGAATTCCCTAAAAGAATCACACTAATTTTTTTTGCTTAAGTTTGGATCATATGTCTTGTTGCAATTGAAGCAAGCATTTTACAGCATTGGACAGGTCTACTAAATAGAAATTGTTAACTACAAAATTTATTTCTTTATTTAATTGTGGGGTTGGCTTCTTGTATAATAACAAAAGTATCTCTAATTGTCTTATTTTACTTTTCCTATTCGCTGTCACAGTATTGGAGCATTCCATTGGGTTGATCGGGCTTCATCATCGTTCCAACAAGGAGGTAATATCAGGTGACTTTATGTTGGAACATAAATTGTAATGGCTTTATATAGTCCTTTTTTTCCTTTATACATATATTCTTATGTTTTTTGTCTTTTATTGTTTTATACACTCTTATCATGGAAGAGAATACGTGGTTTGTATAATATTTGTGACATTTAGTAGAGTGATTATTCCTTTATTTTCTTCTTATAAATTTGTGCTTGTCTCTAAAGTTAGGTTTATGATTTTTGCTAAATTAGGCGGCTTCACTGTTGCAGGCCAAAAACATAATTTGAATGCCTATTCCTCTTATTGCTAATTTGTTTTTCTCAATGCTTACCCTTGTATGTATATGCTAATAGAACTTGAGATTTAAGAGAATATTTTCTATATTACTTGTTTTCAAGTACACAAGAGAGTTAATTATATACAAATTACCCTAACAAATAAAAGGGCAACAAAAATAGTCAAATCCTATGATCATTAGATATTTTAACTAAATACAATAATTATATCTCGAGATATCCTAAATAAATAGGAAATCCTAAAAAGACAAAATCCTAAAATAATCATATTTTTGCACACTCCCCCTCAATTTGGTGAATGAGTATTCTCCATTCCCAGCTTAGATACAGTATTCTAGAAAGTCCAAATCAGTCTCCAGTTTTTCTTTTATGAACTATCTGTCAACTTTGATGCACTTCGTTTGATTATGTTGTACTAAGTTATAAGCTATTTTGATTACAGATTTATTATCACGATATGGTCTTATAGGACCATCCCACTTAATCTTTAAGTCTTTTCATATAATTTTCAACTAGATTAGTTCACATACACCTTGAGCCATTGCTCGAAATTCTACCTATGCAATAGATCGTACTACCACATTATGCTTCTTACTTAGGAAAGGTGCAATATCATAAATTTGATTTCTTATCAGCAATCAATCTTGCATAATTAGCATCTATGTATGCCTCAAGTACTAGACCTCCATTTTTCTTAAACAAAGTACCTTTTCCTAGTGTCCCTTTGAGATAGTTCAATACTCAGTAAGCTGCCTGCAAATGAACTTCTTTCAGACAATGCATGAAGAGGCTTATGACACTCACTACATATGCTATATTTGGTCATGTGTGAGATAAATGAGCCTCTTACAAAGCATTGATTCATTTCCCTATCCATTGCAACATCCTCTTCTACCTCTTCAAGTTTAATGTTTGAGTCTATAAGAGTATTTTTTAGTTTCCAAGTTGTCTTGCATGTTTCTTTTAGGCTATGTTTGGTTGAGTGGTTATTAATGGAAAGGAATGGATTTTAATATTATTCCATTGTTTAAGAGGAGGGTTTATAGTGGAATGGAATAGAATGAAATAGGATGGAAGGGAGGGTTTCACATTACATCTCATTCCATCCTAAACAGTAAAAATAAATTACCTCCGATTTCAGAAGTTTAGGATGGAATGTAAAATGATAAACAATATTTCATTATATTACATTATGAATCCTTCTTCCAAACAACATTATACTATATTACATTATGAACCCTTCCATCCCTCCCAAACAACAATTTTCTGATATTACATCCACATTCCATTCTATTATAAACCATTCCATTCCATTAAAAACCTTACATCCAACCAAACATAGCCTTAGGAGATCAGTAACATACTTTTATAAGAAGATAAAAATACTATGCCTAGAGTGAGCTAATTAAATGCTGAGGAAATATTTCAGCCTAACTAACTCTTTGATCTCAATCTTCTTTGCAAAATGTTGACTTAGAGACTGTCTTTCCTTGTTGTCATACCTTGTGACTATTATGTCATCAATATATACTAAAAGTGTTGTGACTCTCCCGAAGGTGAGTATTTGATGAAGAACATATGATCGTATAGCCATCATTACTTTTGCGAATCTCCCCAAACCATGCTTATGGCAATTGTTTCAATCCATAGAAGACCTTCTTCAACTTAAAAATGATTTGAGTAGCCAAATTATACCTGGTGCACTTCCATGTAGGTTTCTTCCTCGAGAGTTTCCTATAAACATGCACTCTTGACATCAACTCATTGCGATTCCCAATCGTAGTTAGTTGCCAAAGATAAGAGAACTCTTAAGAATGTTAATCTCTGCAATTATGGCAAAAGTTTTTAGGCAGTCAATTCTGTAAGTTTGGGTGTAGCCTTTAGCCACTAATATGATGTTATACCTTTCAATTGATCCATCTATACTATACTTCACTGTGTACACCTATTTACAAATTACAGGTTTCTTTCCAACCAATAGTTTCACCAACTCCCAATTTTTATTTTTTTATGCAGATAAGGTTTTAGGGATGACACTAGTGTTTAGGCCAACAAGGAAGGCTTAATGAGATGGTGAAACACTTTTGAAAGAAGGAATGAGCAAGAGGATATAGTGTGTGTTTGGTATATTTCATAATCCCTTTTCTAATAGTAATGGAAAGATCTTAATTATTATTGTTCAATTGAGATTCAGTTTCACTATGCTTTAGAAATTGTTACCTTATTCTCAGGATTCGAGTTGAAGTATTGGGCTTGCATAATTTAGGAATTCTTGTCTTCTTCGTTAATACACCTTGTTGAATCCCACATTCTTAAGGGTAGAATTTGCTTTTTCTTGTTAATTTTAATGTCTAAGTTCATATATAGGATTAGAGGAAGATGGCGCATCCCTGTGATCCCCTTATCCTTATCTTTTATTGTTGAATTCTCCCTTGAAAATAAGGAGTGGTTAAATAAGACCCGTGTTCATTGAAAGTAACATCTGCTTAGTCCCTTTTTTTTTTGACAGAAGGTGGTAATACTTATACCCTTTTTAGTTGAAGAATATCATAGAAAGGCCTTTTCAGTACCCTTGGATTTAACTTTTCATGATTTTGGCTATGAACACGAACAAATGAGACTCACTCAACTACCCTAGAAATGGTTTATTTGTAGTTTGTAGATCATGATAAAATATTGAGAGGATTTCCATTGGACTATTAAAATGGAATACTCTTGAAGGCAAGTGGTTAATAAGATAAATAGGTGTAAGTGTTACTTCCCCTCAAAAGGATTTTGATACATTTTGAGTTGATTCAAAGAAGTGACCATTCTACCCCCATTTTGTTGTGAAGTATTACCACAAGATGACTCATGTACAATTTCCTTCTTTTTGAAAGTATGGATTTATGATTTGATTGAAATACTCCCTAACATTAACAGACTAAACCTTTTGATATTGACCCCAAATTAATTTTTAATCATGGAACAAAAGTTTGGGTGGACAGTACTAAGATTAGGTTTGTGTTTGAGTAAAAATATCCATGTGACACGAATGCAATCATCAATAAAAGAAATAAACCATTTTCCCTCAGAAACATTAGCAATAATAGAGGACCCCAAATATCACGTGAATGAGGTAAAAGGGATAGAACTTCTTTGATTACTAATTGAAAAATATACTTGTTTGTGTTACACACTTCATAATAAAAATAGTCAACATTGAGACCCTTAAATAAAGAAAGAAACAAAATTTAAAGACTCTAAAGGATGGATGTCTAGGTTGGTGATGGTGGAGCTAGATTTTCTCTTTATTAAATGAAAATGATTCTAAAAGAAAGGAGTGAGATAAATTGCCCTTAATCTTGCTTGATAGGTTCAATTCTTTAATGGAGTAAAGGCAATCCTGTACTCTTAACATATCCAATCATCTTCTCCAAGTCCTTGTCTTAAAACACACAATAATTATGATGGAAAATCACATAGCAATTCAAATTTTGAGTGAGATTGTTGATAGAGATTTGGTTTCTAGAAATTTAGAGATATGGAAAACTTTTTTTAAGGTCAGTAATAGATTGGTCTTTATATCTCCTATGCCTGCTATGGTGTTTAATAAACCATCATCTGTGACTATCTTTCTACCATTTGGATATTGGGAGTATGTTAAAGGAAAGGGTTTGGTGAGTAGGTCATATGACCAGTAGTTTCTGAATCCATAATCCATGAGTTGGCAAAAGTTGTTCCGAACACATTTAACCCAATAAAGAGTGGAAACTCAACTGAATATGCCAAAAAAGAAGTACTTGAAGGTTTGATCAAGGTTGTCAATAAAAGATCTTGCCCTCTCGACCTCTTTTTGGTTACAACCACCTAACTTTTAAGGTGTTCATTTTGTATAATTGTAGTAATATGGCCTGACCATCTTTTCTCGGTTAATCTCCTCTTTATCCCACTCTCGGCTTGGAGGTTTTCTACAAAGTTCCCATCACTTTCCTACATGTATGATGCCTTCTTACAATAAGTATACCATGGGTTATCACAATTCTGGGATTTTTCACACCATAGCTGAGTTTGTCTATATTTTATGGTTCAAGCATCATGTTTTTTCTATTTTCCTATTCACAAACTAAGGCCACAATCTCATTAAAACATGGAACTTTATGCTTTCCAAGAATTTGGATTCTCACTTGGTCAAAACGCATCCTCAGGACATCTAGTTTTCAAAACCTTGTAGTGGTCAAGCTCTTGTCACAAGGATTTTCAATTGATTGGCATATTTAGTAACCATCCTACTCCCTTATTTTGCAGTTATAGTCTTTACCTTGACCTTGTTCACTTAATTCGCTTTTATAGTCTTGGATACTTCTATTAGAGTGCACCCTTAATATCCTTAGCAGTGGCCAAGACATACATTTGTCGCTAATCTCTGGTTTCATAGAGTCCCATAGCCACGATATATCATAGGATCTTCTTCATCCCTTACTTCAACCTAATAATCGTTTTGGCCCCATATTCATGAGATAATTGAACTTCCCATTCATTTTTAATATGGTGTGAATGAGTTGAGTCCATTTGTGCTAATTTTTTCCATTCAACTTTTATGTAGTTTGGATATTTTGTAATTCTTCGAGATGTTGATATTGAATAGTCTCCTCTGAATGTGGTATAGTGGTTGCTTCTACTATTGCCGACATTTCCATGAAAAAAATGATCTTTAGGCAATTAAGACTAATTGCTTAAAGAAAAAAATCATTGGCAATGAAGGCTAATAAAAATCACAATTCTGTCAACAATGAAAGCTATACACTTAGATTGATTTTTCTTAGGAATTCAAAGCCTTACAGCTTTGATGCCATGATAGGACTTGATATTTGAGAGAATATTTTTTAAATTGCTTGTTTACAAGTGTACAAGAGGGTCAATTATATACAAGTTACCTTAGTAACTAAAAAGCAAACAAAAATAATCAGATCCCATGATTATAGGATGTCTTAACTTTCTAGAAAGATACAAAAATTCTAAAATAATGTTTTCCCACATGCACGAGCCACAAGTGATGACAAGTACATTTTTAGTGCTTTCCCTTCTTGCCTTGGGATAGGGTTGCATTAAACTTGGACATTTTGGATAGCTAAATTTGACACTTAATTAAGGAATGTGTTTTAAAAGAGAGAAAGAATGAGTGGAATAAATTCTTTGATTAACTAGGTTTCAGCCCAATTATTTATAGGGCAACGTAAGATAAAGCTACTATTATAATACATAAAAGTTTTCAATGTGGGATACCTAAATAGTACTTCTACATAGGATGCTTAACAAGATAGTATAAGATGCTTAACAAGATAATGCGAAGTTGGAGTATTTAAGTATTATAATTGCCTAAACTTGTTAAAAATAATTTCTATGTGAAGCTACTTCGGTATCCTGTCAAAATCAGAAAACCTGAGGAAAAGAACTGGAATTCTTCAAATTGATAAAAAATAAAGTCCAATAACGTTATGACAGTTACCCCTAATCAACATTAAAAAAAATAAACAAAAACAACTCATCCATTCATCTGGATTTGCAACCCTCACTATAAGACTCTCTTGCTTGAGATGAGTTTCCAAGACATACATCCAATTTCTCAAGTTGTCGCTATTGAAATTGTTCTTTGGGTTGATGACTTGATCAATTTATATAAAAAAATATCTTCAAAATGAACCAAAACAAATAATTCTCTATGTCAGTGTTAATAATACTATGATATGGTTCATCATGAACAGTAACACAGCATGAACTGTTCAGACCATATAACAGTTCTTTTTTTTCTAAGGTTTTGTTTATGTGAATATAGAGTTTTGTTGAATCTACTGCCGAATGAGTAAGAATCATTTATTAACTAGTTCCATCTCATCTACTTAAAATAGTAGGGAAGTAGAATATATTACTAATATTCTAAAATAGGACAAATATACAATTCCAGTATAGGATATTTAAACCCTTAAACGTGATAAAGATATATTATTATCTAGGTTCAGCCCATCTTTATTATAATAATAGGGAAAAGCAAGCCAACACTAATATCAGACCTTTGCTATGTTTGTAAACAATTTAGTTAGAAAATTTGAAATGATAACTCTAAGTGCATGGTTCGTGTAAACAATGTGGCTGGTATTAAGTTGCATAACAGTACCCTTGGGTCATTGCAATTGGCCTATGCATGTCCCATTTTCAACTGTAATAATGTGCAGTTTGTCAGAAACAGCAAGTGGTATGATCAAGTCCCCCTAGATCTGGTTATAGGCCTAGTAAGACTGAATTTTGGCTGTAGTTCAGCAGATTTCTGAGTTTTCCTTTCTTTATGACCTCTTTCTATAATATGATAAGTTGTGCTGCTCATTAGAGAGAACCCAACGAGCTCCAAGAGTAAAAGTACTCAAGAACTTTTCTGAGTACTCAAGAGTAAAAGTGCTCATTATTGTCTCGATTCAGTTTGGGACCTCTTCGTCTCCTTTGCTTACCTTTTAGCACCATATTGAGCCGTACATGTAGTTTATGTCATCCTATTGTTCTCCGGTAAAATAATGGATTATATACAATTCTAAAATGTCTTTTTACATGTTTAAACCTGTTGGGCCGAAAGTCTGAATAAAGCAAAAGTCTGCATCTCTTATGCTGTTACTGAAATCCAGTCTTAATAAAAGATTATAGTGCCGTTGTTTATATACTTTGGAGCTCTTTGTTATAAAAGGTTGAATTACAGGTGGAAAGACCAGCCATTCAACCTTTAAGTTATTGGATAACACTTAAGAATGGATTAGGTAGAAAATCTTTACACTCCCACTTAAAGCATGATAATCAGATATTCGATTCTGATACTATGCTTGCAAATGCACACAGAATGATTATCCAAATATCTCACCATGTTAGTTGAATCTGTGTTTGACGTATTATGTGCTTAATGTGTAGGAAGGGCCTTTCTCTACAAAATGTGTTTGCAAATGTTGTTCAGGAGATCAAAAAGCTTCTTCTGCTGCATCCTTTTCTTGTTGTCACTACAAAAACAACCATTATGGGGGATATATATGCAGCAAATGACAGTAAAAAGTAAGTATCTGAGCTCCAAACGTCAGCATATTAGTGGTCAGTTACTATACTATCAAAAGATCACAAAAAAGAAAAATAATGTGACGTGGGTGCTGTACAATCATTAATATGATTACTTTTTTATTGGTCAATGGATGTACTGTATCTTTGAGTAATGACCAATTACACTGTGTATCAGTACATATTTTATCATGCTTTAAAGAGCTTCTCGTACTTGGAGTCTATACTTCCATGGACTGGTTTTTTCCAAATGTTATACAAGGTTGAAGAGTGTTCTTATGATTTATGCACTATCCTAATCTTCTGTTCCTAGGTCATTGACTGCATTTATATATGTAGCAGTTAGGTCATGGAACTATAGATTTCACTTCATCCATGATGTTCATCTCTTTGTTCATGATCGAAGGTGGGTAATTTGAGTATAATTGTGCACGGCACTTACATTTAATTTGGTTATGTTGGAATACTATATGATCTATTATTGAGGCCTCACCCAACAGCTTAAGCTTTTGACTCGAGTTACATTTTGACGTATATCAAAACCTTGAATGCTATATGATCATCTTCACCCAACAACTTGTTTCTGGATCTGTTTTGTCTGTGCCTTCATGAGGGGGCTTTTCAAAATAATATATGATCAACCTAGTTAGTTGCTGTGCATAAACAATTGCTGTTCCATTCAGCATCCTGTTCCAATTTTGTTTCCCTAATCAAACACTTAAAGATTTTGAGTTGCTGATTCTTTTTCAACAGATATCACAAAAGGTCACTTTCAGTAGATACCTCAGTTTCATCTAACATAACAAATGATAAGCAGCAGCTGCCATACCGTGAATATATGCCTTCTATTTGGCAGGTACTTGTTTATTAGGTTTGTGTAAGTATATAATATTTGTATGTCCATCAAGTGTTATCATTCTGTTTGTGAGAGAGTATTATTATCTTTTCATCCTATAAAGGAATATCTATTTTCTTTGGTTAACTACAAAGGATTATGTCTTAGATATCCTATAGGGTGTCCCATATTTGCATATTATTGGTAATTTGTATTAGCCTCCTGAAACCTGGTTAATAAGAAATCATTCAATTGTATCTGTTTTCTGCAATTTCCCAACCTTCCTATATAATTTTTCAAAAGGTCAGTATGTATTATAAGAGGATGCTGTTATCAAAAAGTCATTGTCTGATATTAGTATTATCAATCTGTGGAATCAATAATTAGTGAACAGAGAATATTTGAGATGAACACTTGGATTCTAATTATCAAAATTGTGCTAGATATGGCTCTATTTATAACACTGGTAGGGCCTATTAGCTGTACACTGAAAAGCAAGATATATACACTATGATGGGGAGTAACGTATGCACACCAAGAAGGAAACATAAATCAGAGTTTTATTCCAATAGCATATCCTGGCTTATGCTTTGAATTCTCAGGTCTATTTATGGAATCTAACAATCTGCACGGGTAGAAACAAAATTGAAAGAGCGAAGAATCAGTGCATTAACTTCTTTAACTGAAATATGTGCTAGAACAGCAATACTTTCAATATGGTAAATAAAGGAGTTTGCAATTAATACAGCTAGATTCTAGTATTTTGGTAGTTTCAGTGTATGCTTAAACCTTAAATTAGCTATCAAATTTTGTAAGAAAATGTTGCACAGAATAGAAGAAGCAATTAATTGTTCATCTCTGGTAATCAAAATTTACATTTTGATTTATTTTATATTTGGAATTTCAACTTTGTTGAGCAGGTTCTGATGAAAAATCTTCATATTCCTAGAGTTAGTACCGTGCTTGGGACCATCCCACATGATGATATCTATTTTATCAAGCAATTCTATTGAACCTTTTTTTTTAATCTAGTATGGATGTTTTTACCTTGCTTGTTTCTTTTTATTGCAGTCCTTTGTCACGCATAGAATATTTGTACAAGCTACAGGTAGAAAAGCTTTTTACGCTTTCCCGTCCTGTTTAAACTGAATCTAGCTTTAATTTATCGTAGTTTCTTTATTCGTGTATTTTTCAAGAATATTTGCACTCTGCAGATGATTGTATCTCTGCTAACGGGGGGCATGGTTGGCCTCTCTTTGCATTGAGATGGTTGTTGCCATTGCTGAGTTTTGAGGACCATTTTGTTGTGAAAGACGTGAGTATTGCGTGCTAAACCAGTTTTTTTTTTTTTTTGTTGAACAGATATTATGTGCCCTTTTATTTTGCTTTTGCTTTCGAAAGAACCTCTTTGTAAACCTCTTGCGCAGATCACAATAAAGGAACTAAATTAATCGCTTCATTCAGAAGAAGCTGTCAAGCATATGTTGACTATCTGTTTTATAATTCCTTAATCCAAATACAGCAAGGTTCCCTTTCTTTCTGCAAAGCCCGAGTTCTAGGGGCAGTTAGGTTCCTGCAATCATCAAAACAGCCTATTTCCATTAATTCGGGTGGTAAATCAATGCAAAAGATAATTCTTTCTGATGATTGCATATGTTGACTGGAAAGGATGCATTATTTTAGGAGATTTGCTTGCTACTTTTCTTAAAAGTGTAGACCAAATAGAAGTGTCAACCCAAGGAAACTGAGGCATTGTAAATGGTTTCAAACAGGGAGGAAACAATATGCTAAAACTAAGGTGGTTATAGGACTTGGCGGTTAAAATCTGTAACCATCCAGTACTGGAGCAATCTTCATAAGCTATTGGAGTAGTGAAACCTGACAATCATTCACATTTCTTTTTTTTTTTTGTGGTGTGCAGGATGGTATATTTTCAGCTTCGTGAACAAGCCCACTTCTTAATGCATGGCATTTCTTCAGACATGGGGTGTTAGTAGTCACTAGTATTTCAATTTGTAAATGTAAGAATAGTACATATTGAGAGGACAAAGCTCCAAATATATGAGAATTTAAATTGTATTCATGTCTCAAATGTAATTCATTACAATTATTTATAACTAACAATGGCAACTGAAAATAACTAATTTCTAACTAATTGCAAAAGTAAAGGAAATAAATCAGCAAGTATCTTCAAGCCTGTTAATCTCTTCAAATTTGTTGACATGATTCTTAAATCTTCTCACCGCCTTAGATGTGACACTTGGCTTCTTCAACTTTCTTCAGCATCTTCAACATTTTCATGTTTCTTCCTTCGATGATAAGTCCTCAAGGGTGGTGGAGTCCTATGGGAAACTCGCCTTGTCCTCGAGGCGAAAGCTAGGAAATTATCCAGTCATTAGATCAATTCTCCCAATAAGCTTCTTCTAGAGGACGGTCTAACCATTGCACAAGCAATTCTAGAGTAAGAATACTTGATTGTAGTACCCAACGGTGGGCTAGGATGTTGACAGGTTGTACAGCTATCTCTTAATCTTCTACAATAGGTAAGGCAACTGGTGGTATGGTAGGAACTTGGCCTTACGCTTGTCGTAATAGGGACACATGAAAGTTAAGATGGATTTTGGAAGTGTCATGTAGATTTAACTCATATGCCATAGGTCCTACACGGTGTTTCACAATATAAGGCTCAAAATAACGAGGGGATAATTTTTCATATCTTCGTTTCGCTAAAGAATGTTGTCTGAATGGCTAAATGCTAAGATTAATTGCATCACCTACTTCAAAAGAAATTTCTCGACGTTTGGCATTGGTATGAGCTTTCATGTGAGATAGAGCTTTTAACAACTGTTCCTTTAGGAGTTTTAGCATATCATCGCGAGCTAGTAATTGTTCTTCCAAGTCTGCAATGTGAGTTTCGCCTTGAACAAAAGGATGAAGAATGGGAGGATCTTGGCCATATAGGAGTTTGAATGGTGTAGTTCCTGCTGAAGTATCGAACCCGTGTTGATGGAGTATTCAGCCCAAGAAACATATTTGCTCCAAGAAGATGGTTGTTCATGTGCAAAGCATTTGAGATAGGTTTCAAGACAATGGTTTACTACTTTGGTTTGGCCATCGGATTTTGGATGATAAGAGGTCCCCATTCACAAGCGGGTTTGGCTTAGTCTGAACAACTCTTGCCAAAATGCACTAAGAAAAATGACGTCTTGATATGACAAATGGAGCGAGGAATACCATGTAACCTAACAATTTCTCTACAAAAGAGACCAGTCATCTTCTTGTCTGTAAAAGGGTGCGACAATAGAAGGAAGTGGCTATACTTTGTGAACCTATCCACCACCACTAGGAGGGTGTCATATCCGCTAGATTTTTGAAGCCCTAGAATAAAGTCCATAGAGATATCTTCCTACACACATTTAGGAATTAGTAGTGGTTGTTGAAGGTTAGCTAGAGCTAAAGTTTGATATTTATTTGCTGACAGATCATGTAATTCTGAACATAGTGCTTCACATCTTGTTTCATGCATGACCAGAAAAAACTAGTTGTGACACGTTTGAGGATCTTGGGGTAACCTCTATGACCACCTGCCAAAGAATCATGACATTCGACTAATATTTTCTGGCACAAAATAGAGTCTTCGGGAATGACCAATTTGTTTTGGTAGACAACTTTGTTGGCAAGATAGAAATATGATTTGGACCCTGGATCTCATTGAAGCTCTTCTATCAGGGATCGAGTATATGGGTCTTGCATTAATGCTTCAGAAAGGTGCATGAAATCCATATTGATAGGAAGAGCTAATGCTAGAAAATCTGCATGTTGTGGCTTCCTGGACAAAACATCAGCTCCTTGGTTTGTCTTCCTTGTCTTGTAAATAATAGTGAAATCAAAAGGAAAGAGTTTTATGAGGAGGCGTTGTTGTTTACTAGTGGTGATTCGCTGCTTGATGAGGTATTTGAGGCCGCTATGGTCAGTTCTGATGAAGAAGTGTTGCTCCAATAGATAATGCTTCCAGTTTTGAAGTGCCAAAACTAAAGCCAATAATTCACGATTGTAAGTAGATTTATAATGATTAAAGAAAGAGAAACCCTTACTAAAATAGGGAATGGGGTGCTCAAACTATAATAAAATAGCTCTAATCCCATCTAATGACGCATCACATTCTTTAGTGAGCGGTTGGCAAAATCAAGCAGTCTGAGAACGAGGACTATGGTGAGGGCAATCTTGAGTTCCCGAAATGCTATGTTTGTTGTAGGAGACCAAAGAAATGCATTCTTTTTCGTTAAGTCAGTTAAGGCCCACGCAATTGTCCCATAATTCTTGACGAAGTGGCGGTAATAGCCCGTGATTCCTAGGAAACCCTTTAATTCTTTGACGTCTTTTGGCACAGGTCAATCCATAATAGCTTTAATTTTGTCAGAATCAACCCCAACTCCCTCTTTGCTTATCACATGACCCAGATATTGTTTTCGTGGCTGACCAAGGAGACATTTCTTCCTGTTTGCAAAGTACTGATGGCTTTGTAAAAGGTTGAGCGTTATCTGTAGATCTAGGGTAGGACTATATATGAGAATATCATCAAAAAAGATCAGGATGAATTTTCTGAGGTGGGGTCGAAAGTGGTCATTCATGGCGGATTGGAAGGTGGAAGTAGTGTTAGTGAGTCCAAATGGTAGTACTACAAATTCGTAGTGACTAGAACGAGTTCAGAATGTAGTTTTATGGATGTCGGAAGGATGGACTTTGATTTGGTAGTAACCTGATCGGAGGTCTATTTTGGAGAAGATAGTAGCACCATATAGTTCATCTAAGAGCTCATCAATGTTAGGAATGGGATATTTATCAGATATGGTCAATTGGTTGAGTGTTCTGTAGTCAATGCAAAACCTCTAAGAGCCATCTTTCTTTTTAACTAGTAATACTGGATTGGAAAATAGGCTAGAACTAGGTCTGATGAATCCAATTTTGAGGAATGTTGCTACTTGATTTTCAATCTCAATTTTCTGGTGATAGGTAATGATATGGGCAAATATTGGGAGGCATAGAATTCGAGATCAAGGGGATGGTGTGTGAATGAGAGTGGAAGGGTGGTAAGGTCGTTGGTTCCTCAAACACGGCGTCATACTCATGCAGTAAAGTATGTGTAGCCAGTGGAGGTGGATCTGCTTCTGGGTTAGCAAGCTTGGAGATGGCTTGGAAAGAGGCTTCAATATCAGCTACAGGAGTGCCTTGAAGTTTATAGCATTTCCCATCCAAATAGAAAATCATGAAAATCTTGTTCCACTTTGCTTGGATGGTATCAAGAGAAGCAAGCCACTTAATGCCTAATACTAGGTCAACACCACCAATGGTAAAAGGGTAGAAATCTTGAGTGATTCGCAACCTGGGTAATTGAATGGTAATGTTGCAGCAAATTTAGTTGCATTGTATAATATCCCCATTGCGAATCTAGACACCGAAAGGTTGTATTTTCAAAACTGGAATTTTCAAATCTATAACAAGGGGAGTTGTTATAAAATTGTGCATGGATCCGCCATCTGCCAAGAGAATTACCTGTTTGTTACTGATGGACCCTTGTAGTTTCATTGTAGTTCCTCTCGTTTTCTCCAAAATGGCATGTAACGATATCTCAGCTAAGTCGGTTGGTGTTGGCTTCTCTTCGTCAATGTCCTCTGGTGGTTCGTGTAAGTCGTCATTGTCTTCAGTGATTTCCATGAGGGTGAAAATTGAAGACTTACAGCGCTGACCAGGTGTGAATTTTTCATTGCACCTAAAAAAGAGACCTTTGGCTATGCAATTATGTCGTTCGACTTCCCATGGGCATACTTGAGTTGAGGATGGCATGGTTGCTTAAAGATATCCAGAGCTAGTGGGATTTGACGTGGATGGCATGGTTGCTTAGGAATATTTAGAGTTAGTGGAAGTTGACGTGAAAGAAGATTGTTGCTTTTGAGGGGAACGTGTTCGGGAGTTTAAAAGTTGGGTTGACTGTGAGAAAAGTTGCCTATTGGGTCCTCTTACTCCACAAGTGGGTTCTAACTTGGATTCAAATTCAAGTGCGAGACTCATCACTTTATACACAGAACATGGTTTGTGGATTCAAACATCAGTTTTCAATTCCTCCTTTAAGCCACTGAGAAACACCCTTAAAAGACAGAGTTTCACACAAGATGCACGTTTGGCAAACTCTTGATGATATTCTTGGACGCTACCTACTTGCTTGATGTTGCACGAGTGTTCATCTGGATTTTGAAATTCAGTAGGCCCATAGTTTTTTTAAAGTGCCTTAACTAGTTCTTCCCACTATTAATCCAAGCAAATAAGTCTAGAGCATCTCCTTCCAGGTATATAGCTACAATCTCGACTTTTAGTTCTTCTGAGGTCTGGTAGTAACGGAAATATTTCTTAGCTTTCAAAATCCAACCTGGTAGGTCGCCTTCTTCAAATTTAGGAAACTCCATCTTGATGTGTAGGTGTTGCATTGAGCCTTGCCAATTCCCCGTGTTCTCCATGTCCGTGCCATCATCATCGTCTACCTAAAATGGTTTGTCATGCTGGCGAGAGCCTGAAATAGTTTATGCTATTTTAGTCTTATCGTGTTTCCCTTGGTTGTTTCTGCTGATTGGGTTTGATTGGCCTTTAGAGCTACTTCAGCTACCAGAGCATCAATGGTGTTTAATTTGGAAGCTATTGTAGTGAGTTGTTGAGAAATAGATTATTAACTGGTATCTAGGGGAGGGTCATTTGTGGAGGTGTTAGCTCTAGTGTTCACCATGGTGGATGGGAAAAAGTTGGCTCTGTTACCAAATTGGTAGCATTCACTAACATTTCAATTTGTAAATGTAAGAATAGTCCGTAGCAAGAGGACAAAGCTCCAAATATATGAGAATTTAAATTGTATTCATGTCTCAAATGTAATTCATTACAATTATTTATAACCAACGATGGCAACTGAAAATAACTAATTGCAAAAATAAAGGAAATAAATTAGTAAGTATCTGCAAGTCTGTTAATCTCTTCAACATTTCCATATTTCCTTCTTCGAAAATAAGTCCTCAAGGGTGGTGGAGTCCTATCATAGGGTGAGAACCATTTTTTTACAATGTATAAATTTCCTGGTTAAATTGTATTACCCTTCCTTTGTTTCTTGACTTTCCTCTTGTGGTTCAATATTGCATGTTGGCAATTAAAAACTGCATCCCCGTGTTTTTTGTGTTAGATTATCAATGTCTCATGTAATAAATGTTTATAACGCTTAATACTGACATGATGGGTGTGGTAGTTAGAGGGCCGTTTTCTAAAAACTCATTTATAAATTAACATCGCCTCTTTTAATCATATTCTTGCCTATTAAGTTGCTTTTACCGATAACCATCAAATAAAGAGAAAATACATAAAGAGGTACAAGAATAGAAACATGGCATAATCGTATAATGAAGTTAAAATTTACATGTGGTATCAGAACCATCTGGTTGTGAACTGTATGATTCTTCATTACATTTTTGGTTTCTGAAAAATCTTCATGCTTTTTTGTTGAGACAAAACCGATGATTATATATATATATATATAGACACACATAGACACACAGTAGGCAATTTTATTTTTTCAAGTACTTAAGAATTGTCTGTATTTTCTCGATGGTGTCACACCGTCGAGGATGACGGTGAATTCACTAGGTTTGTGACATTATGCCTCGGTGATGATCCAGACGCTACCAGTGACGGTGGCATGTGTCGTATGTTTACTATCTGCTCCCTCCTCATTGTCGATGGTGAAGATGTTTGCTTTGGTTGCGTAAGACGACAGTGCATCATCGCTGTTATATTGCTAGTTGTTTTGGATAATGATGAACTGTTTGTGAACAATGTTAATAGCAGTAAACAATAAAAGATGAATGAATGTGAATAGTAATAATAATAAATTATGCATGCATGAATGAACATGAATACTAATAATAATAATAATAAATAATGCATAGCTGAATGAACGTTAACAGTAATAGTAATAAATTATGTATGCATGAATGAATGTAAATAAATTATGAATGCATGAATGAACAAAAACAGTAATAATAATAATAAATTATGCATGCATGAACAATTATGTTAGTGTATGAATAGAATTAATTATAATTATCAACACTACAATATATATGTAATATATATGCATTTTAACGTGAATAGTGTATAAAAAAATTGTGGATGATGAATATGCATGTTAACTTGTTTACTGATTTTGACAACATCATTGTTATGAAGATTAACAATAATTACATACAGTGTTTTGTATAACTGTATGTTAATAATAATGATTGGTAGTATGATTATGATGTGATAATTAAATAATTTAATATTTTACGTATTTATCAAATTTGGAGCAATATTATTTTAGATTTGTGAATCACCAAAGTGATCAAAATCTTTAAGATAATTAGGTTTAAATTGATTAGAATTTTTCAATCACTCACTCATAAAATTGATGCCATAAATGATGTTTATCTATGAGTAGGAAATTTATGAATTACCCAAAGGTTAATTGGTTGTTCTTATAATTAATGAATATGATTGTTTAGTAATGTAAATGAACTATTAGTTTTACTTATTTATCCAAAGATAATAAATATTTCTAAGTAGCGTATGCATCATTACCTAATAATGTTAAATATTGTTGGCATCATTATGATTATTTTGTGCATTGATGTATCACCCAAAGGAGAACATTAATGTACATTGATTGTTAACATAATCTTTTATCTGTTTCTATATAATATGTTAGTTTATGACTCAAAACATTAATGTTAGGCGTGTATTTATGCAATTTCTATCCTTATGTCTTTACATTCACAAGCTTCGTTTGTATCAATATTTAATGGGCTAAATTTTTCTTACTGAAATGAATAAGTACAATTTCACTTTGATGTATTGGATCTTGATTTGGCACTTCAAGTTGAGAAGCCTACTACTATTACTGACACTAGCAATAATGAAGAAAAGGTTCATTATAAAGCTTGGAAAAAATCAAACAGATTAAGCTTAATGTTTATGCAAATGAGCATAGCAAACAACATCAAGTCAACTCTTCCCAAAATTGAAAGTGCTAAAAAATTTATGAGTTTTGTGGAAAAGCGCTCCCAAACAACTGATAAGTCTCTTGGTGGGACATTAATGGGTACTTTGAGCACCATGAAATTTGATGGTTGTCGTACTATGCATGAACACGTCATTAAAATGAAAAATATTGCAACAAGACTTAAGTCTTTGGGAATTGAAGTGGATGAAAAATTTCTTATACAATTCATTTAGAACTCTTGACTGTTTAAGTATGGTTTGCTCCAAATGAGCTATAATACCATGAAAGATAAATGGAATGTGTATAAATTGCACAATATGTTGGCTTAGGAGGAAACAAGACTTAAGAATCAAGGAAATCATTCTATTCAATTTGTGAAATATCAAGGAGCTAGTAAGAAAGTACATAAGAAACATGGAAAGGGGAAAGGACCACTGAAGACCAATGAGTCCTCCGTTAAGATCTAGAAGAAGGTAAACAATAACAAATGTCATTTCTATGGAAAACCTGGACACTTCCAAAAGGACCGTCCATGACATAAGGCTTGGTTCGAAAAGAAAGGTAAGCTTAAGACTTATGTATGTTTTGAATCAAATTTAACTGAAGTTCCACATTGGTGGGTTGAATATGGAAGTACAACTCATGTTTCTAATACTATGCAGGGATTCCTTGCAATCCAAACCACAAATTCAAATGAGAAATTTGTGTTCATGGGGAATAGAGTAAAGGTTCCAATGGAGGCAGTCAGGACTTACCATTTAATCTTGAATACTAGAAATCATTACATTTATTTTATACTCTTTATGTACCTAGTATTTCTAGGAATTTGATTTCTTTATCTAAATTTGATGTTACTATATACTCTTTTAAGTTTGGTAATAGATGTTTCAGTTTGTTTAAGTATACTTGTGTGATTGGATTTGGTATAACTTGTGTGATTGGATCTGGTATAATTTGTGATGGTTTATATCAATTGAATCTTGATAATTTATATGATGAAACTCTTATGACCCAACATCATAAAGTTAGAATTAAACGTGGTTTAGTGAATGACTACTCTACTTACTTGTGGCATAAGCGTTTGGGTCATATTTCCAAGGAAAGAATGGAAAGATTAGTAAAGAATGGAATTCTTCCATATTTGGATTTTACTGATCTCAATATTTGTGTGGATTGTACGAAGGGAAAGCAAACAAAACATACAAAGAAAGGTGCCATGAGAAGCACTCAACTTCTTAAAATTGTACACACCAATATATATGGACCTTTTCATCTAAATTCTTTTGGTAAAGAAAAATATTTTATCACCTTTATTGATGATTATTTACATTAAGGATATGTCTATTTACTGTATGAGAAATCTCAAACAGTGAATGCCTTAGAAATTTATATAACTGAAGTTGAAAGGTAACTAGACAGAAAAGTGAAAATCGTTAAGTCTGATAAAGGTGGTGAGTATTACAAAAGATATGATGAAACTAGACAACACCCTAGTCCATTTGCTAAATTCCTAAAACGGCATCGCATATGTTCTCAATACACAATATTGGGTACACCACAACAAAATGGTGGATCAGAAAGGCATAGTTGAACCTTAATGGACATGGTTAAACATATGTTAAGTAATGCATCTTTACCTTTATCATTATGGATGTATGCCTTAAAAACTGTCACATGTTTGTTAAATAGGGTTTCTATTAAGGTAGTTCCAAAGACACCTTTTGAACTATGGATTGGTAGGAAACCTAGTTTATGGCACCTGCATGTCTGGGGTTGCCAGGCAGAAATATGGATTTATAATCTACGAGAAAAGAAACTGGATGCCAGAATAATTAGTGGATATTTCATTGGTTATCTAAAAAAATCTAAAGGGTATAGATTTTATTGTCCTAACCATAGTACAAGAATTATTGAAACTGGAAATGCTAGGTTTATTAAGAATGGTGAAATTAGTAGGAGTGACATTTCACGAAATGTGGAAATTAAAGAAGTTAGATTACATGTCCCTTTGACTTGTGTTTCCATTACTCAATTTGTTGTTCCTCAAATTGTTGAACCGCATAACAATAATAAAGAGCAACAAATATATGCTTCTGACATTCAACATAAACCTATAATAGAAGAACCATAGGAAATAGCATTAACATGATCTCAAAGAGAAAGGAGATCTGCTATTCCAAATGATTGTCTAGTCTATCCTACAAGAGTTGGAAGATGAATTAGGAATTAATGATGATCCAGTTTCATTTTCATTTAATAGTGCTAATGTTAATAAATGATTAGATGCAATGAAATATGAATTTAAATCCATATAACATAATGGTGTTTGGGACCTTGTAGAATTACCTGAAGGGTGCAATAGAGTTAGATGTAAATAGGTCTTTAAGACGAAGCGTGACTCTCATGGCAACCTTGAACTTTACATGGCTAGACTTGTTGCTAAGGGTTTTACTAAAAAAAGATGGCATTGACTATAAGGAAACGTTCTCACCAGTTTCCAAGAAAGATTCTCTCATAATTATCATGGCACTAGTGGCACATTAAGATTTAGAGCTACATCAGATGAATGTAAAAACTGCCTTTTTAAATGGGAATTTAGAGAAAAATGTATATATGGATCAACCAATGGATTTTTCAATAGAAGGGAAAGAACACATGGTGTGTAAACTGAAAAAATCGATATACGGACTCAAGCAAGCTTCCCGTCAATGATATCTTAAGTTTAATGATATTGTTGTTTCCTTTGGTTTTTAAGAAAACACTGTTGATTGGTGTATATATCTGAAGGTCAATGGGAGTAAATTTATCTTTTTGAATTTGTATGTTGATGACATCTTGCTCACAGCTAATAATCTTGGTCTATTAAGTGAGACTAAGAAATTTCTCTCTAACAACTTTGAAATGAAAGATATTGGAGAGGCAAACTATATGATCGAAATACAGATATTTCGAGATAGATACCAATGACTATTAGGTTTGTCTCAGAAAGAATATACTAATCAAGTTTTACAGAGATTCAGAATGGATAAATGTTCAACGTCTCCAGTTCCAATTCAGAAAGGAGACAAATTTAGTCTCATGCAATGTCCAAATACTGATATGGAACGGAGACAGATGAAAGGAATTCCTTATGCACCTATTGTTGGGAGTTTGATGTATGCTCAAACGTTTACAAGCCAGACATTAGTTTTGCAGCTGGTATGCTTGGTAGATACCAAAGTAACCTAGGATTGGAACATTGGAAAGCTACAAGGAAAGTATTTGCAAGGGACAAAAGATAACGTGCTTACTTATAGGAGGTTCGATCATCTTGAAGTAACTGGATATTCAGATTCAGATTTTGCTGGTTGTTTAGATACTAGAAAATCTACATTTAACTATGTATATCTTTTATCCGAAGGATCAATATCATGGAAGAGTGCGAAGCAATTAATAATTGTTGCATCTACCATAGAAGCTGAATTTGTGGTGTGCTTTGAGGACATAGTTCGGGCTAAGTGGTTGCGAAACTTTATTTCAGAACTTGGAATAGTTGACAGTATTTCCAGATTGCTGAAAATTTATTGTGATAATTCCACGACAATTTTCTTTTCTAAAAACAACAAGTATTCCAAATGTGCTAAACATATGGAATTAAAATAATTTGTCGTTAAAGAAGAGGTTAAAAAATGTAGAGTATCAATGGAGCACATTAGCACTAATCTTATGATTGCTAAAACTTTGACTAAGGGATTACCGCCCAAAATATTTATGGGACATATGACAGTATGGGCATTATTGTTGAGTAGACATTAATGAATATTATGATGACGTTTATGTTTTAATGTAATTGACATTTTGAGCTCATTATTGAATTTGTTTCTGATTTACCTTCTTTTTTTTAATGTGTATCCTGAATTGATGGAATGATGATAACAGTTTTGTCTTAAATAGACATTATTTTTGATCAATTATGTGTTTCCCATTCATTGATCATTTCATGGAGAAGAGTAACTTTGTAGTACATGGAAAGGAATATGTTGTTTAAATCACATACAACCATCATGACTCATGTTAGTTCTAATTCTTGATTATGATAAATGATGTATTCAATGCGTATTAAATTTAGATGACTTATGAAGACAACAATGTTTATAAAGCTTAATACCGACATGTTAAGAGGTGGTTTTTTCAAAAACCACTTATAAACGTCGCCTCTTTTGATCCTACTCTTGCCTATTAAGTTGCTTCGACCAATAACCATCAAATAAGAAGAAAATACAAAAGTAATAAAGAGAGAAGAAAGAATAGAAACACGGAAGAGAATGAACATCAATTAATTTTATAGATCAAGGTACGACTACTTTATATGTGAGAATTATAAATATGTTTACGATCCTGCATAATTGTAAAATGGAGTGATATTGAACAAAACATGTTTCACTTGTCCGACTAATCTCCTCTAGAATTTCCACTCCCTTGTTTATTGGGTAATTTTGGACGAGCTCTATCTTAATCCTTTGTTGTTATGGATAATATTTTCTTTGCTTTTGATCAGTGATGGCGTAGAAAAGCAGGCAACGACGTAATTTCAACCACACGCTATCAACTTCTAACAAACTTAACCGCCTCAATACCTGCGACGTCAACGGCACGTCAATGGTCGTACCAATACGCCTTGGAAGCTTCCTGCTCTTATCCTGTTGAACGTTGAACTTTCTTCCAGTGGGAACGGTTCTAATAAATCTTTTGACTGCTCTTTCTGCCCTTTCACTTTGATCAAATGTTAAACTACCTAGCCATCCCCTTCCAATTATAGAATGTACAGAGGCAAGTTAGATGATAAGTATCAGCAGTTGTTGAAGTAGATGAGTCAAAGTTGAATGTGAACATACTGTTACACGTCTCAAATAAGAGAAAGGCTTAAGATTTTTCATTATCCCCTCGGTACACTTAAAAAATCAGATAGAGTGATGTTAACAATCATGTCAGTTTATGTAGATAATTGACCAAATAGAAGGAGGAAGTCGTTGGAAATGCTTGGCCACTTCCTTAAAAAGCAAGTGTTCGCACCATAAAGCATTCATGGACATGGTTTTCGTAAACTTCGCTGCCATTGAGCATGACAATTCCCTAAGTTTGAAACCATAATCATTCCCGTTGATGTTTACACCACCTAATTTATAGTCCAAAGCCTAAAATTCGGCAATGGGCATCACATTAAAGACACCAATTTTTCATCTAATTTAATTAATATTACTAAAACCTCTTATGTTTCAAATGGGTAATCTCTTGCTTATTCAAAAATTTTCAAGACTTTTCTTTATTTATTTTCTCTATTAAAAATCTTGACGTTGAATTTTTTTCCATAGCTAAATCATTGAGGAATTACATGTCAATTACATTGATTTATTAATTTTATTAGTTTATTAATTTATCATATTTATATATATATCATTGTTTATATTTAAATATAATAATACGTAATATTAATTTATTTTATTAATTATATATTATATTCATTAATTTTTAGCTATATATTTTATTAGTTTTTATTTTATTATATAATGATACTAATAAATAATACGGTTATTTTTATAATTTTACAAATAATTGGTTATTATTTAAATTTATTATTTATTAATAAATAAATTTATGAAAATTATTATTTTATTACTTTATAATATTTACTTCTCATTACTTATACCACAAAAATAAATAAATATCAAAATTGTAAAATAATTTATTAACTTATCTTTTTTTACTAATAAAAATATATTAATTAGTTCAACTTGATAGTAAATATATTTTTAATTAGATTATTTTATTTTGTAATTATATTAATAAGTAAAATGATAAATTTCTCATTTTTATTTATAATTCATTTTCTATAAGTAATTAATAATTAATATGATTGACTCTTCATTTAATACTTAAAATTATAAAAGTTTTATCTTTTTATTAAGTTATCATTTTCACATATTAGTATACCCTGAAATTGAAGTAAGCCCACACAAACAAGGTGCTAACATGTAAGAAGACTTCATAAGTGAGTTTTTAATAGTGGTAATGTTGTACTTCAGGTTTCTCCTAGGCAATCGTTTAGAATTAAAGTTAGACTCCGTATTTAACTAGGAATTAGTTTGATTAGGACTTTACCTGTATATGTGGATAAGTTATATCTTGATTAATATTATCTTTATGATTAAAATTAATCTTATTCGTTATAAATCATTAGGGCGAGAAAAAAACGTGGGTCATGCTGAATGAATCAAGCTTATCTTATACACCTTTAAGATTTGGACAGAGAACAAAAATTTAAATACATAGGCGTGTTGAAACATTGTTCTCTACAGAAAAACTTTATCAAACCACGTGAAAAGCACCTTTAAATATTATTAAAATATTTTACAGCAAGTTTGTTGCGTGTAAGTTGATAATCAAACGAGAGTTTTAGTTCTTTTCAGTTTTTAAAAATTATAAAAACTATAAAAAGTAGTTTTTCTTTCTTGTTTATATTTTTTATAATTTGATTTACTATCATTTAAATATATTAGTTAATTATTAACAAAAAATTTGAATAATTTAATTCAAAATTTAAAAGTAATAATAATATCAACTAATTAGAAAGTTCTGGCCAAATTGAGTGTTGGAATGGACTGAGTTCACGCCAATTGTACTCTATGTCAAAGTCACAGAACTAAAAAGGTACAAAATTGCAAGAGAAAAAGTGTTTCTACAAGCCAGATTCTATTTTTCTAGTTTTTTAAATAGAAAATTGAATTAACAAAAGAAATAAAGTTACAGAGACTATTAAGTCAAGGGAGAATCCTTAGCACACAATGCAACAGAAGGTAACTACCAAATCAAAAAAACAAATGGAAATTTAAAGATTTGTTGTTGCCTCAATAATATCATAACCTTTTTTCCATTAAGAGTCATCTTGAGCTACTTTCTTCATACTTACAATCTTCGTATGGCTAGAACAATATACCCATGGCAAAGAAAAAGTCATCTTTCTATCTTGGAGGGAGGTTCCATCGCTAAACACTGCTACTCCAGGCTGCCGAAGGCCCTCGCTCGAAGAATACTTGCTTTCAATAGACTTCTATATACGTAAAGAAGAGCAAACATTAAAGCTGCATGATAAATGAAGTTTTTTAATCAAAACAATCTCACGAATTTCAACGATTATTAAAGAGATAAGACATTCTTTAGTAGATGATTTGTTCTTGAAACGTCGAATATTCTGTTCTCCTCAAAGCGAGCATATACAAACTCTCAAGACAACAATATGAACTAGTCTTGTGGTAGGTAAATGTGATGAGAGACAGTTAGTAATACCAAGAATAGCTGTCCCTGGATTCATCCAAGATCATAGAGCAGAGATGTATTCCCATATTGTTTTGTTAAAGAGGCATTCAAAGAAAAGGTGGTTACATGATTCAGTCTGCAGAGAACACATGGGACAACATTTATCCATTTGCACTTATAGTATTCGGTTTGCTGTGGAAAGTTTATTCGAAATGGCTAGTTAGGAGATGAAAGAAATCCTCGACGTTAGGTGTCTACTCCATACTATGGGAACCCAAGGAACTGACGATCTATGCCTACATAAGTTGAACAAACGATTCTGTTTGTTAGTTTGTCTAATGAAATACCTTTCCAGAAGAAGGCGTCAGATTCATGAGGTGTTGGGGGATAGTTGGGCTGAATATGAAGTAGAGGCTGAAGATGAAGTAGACTTCTAGGAAGGTTCCATGAGTTCTCATCAATGAAAGATCTCATCCGTGTTTTTAGTGGAAACAATGGAGAAGCTCTAGAAAGATTCATCTGTTGAATTAAGGGGCCCTTACTAGACCAATTTTCATACCATAAAGAAACTAAACAACCATCTTTAATTACACATGAAGTCTCTTGTTATACAACATCCCTTAATTTCAGTAGCTGAGTGAGGAAAAAGGAATGTGTAGCTTTCGATTTAATAGACCATATGTTGCTTCCTTTAAGGAAGTATACATGTAACCACTTTATCCATATATTTTTCTTGTCTTCCAATATCCACCAAAATCTCTTAAGAATCAGAGAAAGGTTAGAAGCTTGAATGGGGAGAATGTTCAGACCTCCTTCTTGTTTTAGAAAGCATGTATCAGCCCATTTCACCTTTGCTGCTCTAGGGTTACCATTCGAGTGGCTCCATAAGAAGGATCTAAGAATCCTTTCGATCTCTTTGATTATGCCTTGAGATAAGAAGATGTGGGAGCTCCAATATACATGCAAAGAATTAAGAACTGATTTAATAAGCTGAAGCTTACCCGCATAAGAAAGTGACTTATTCACCAAAGGCTTAACTCTTCTTTGGATCCTGTCTAAGAGAGGACGACCATCAGTGTAGTTGAGCCTCTTTGTCGACACTGGGAGACCAAGGTAGAGTAGGGAAGGACATTGCAACTTCATGCCTATTGCCTCTGCAATAGTGAATTCCAAGTTGGTAGCACCTTTAGACAATAGGAAAATGACTTTTAATTAAATTAATCTTCAGATCAGGAACAACCTAAAGACTCGAAGAGCATGCATAAAAGTGTGTATTGAATCCAAATCAACTCTGCAAAATAGAAGACGGTCATTTGTGAAGCAGAGGTTAGTGAGGCCAAGTTTCTTGCGCTTTGTATGGTGTTTAAAATTGGGATTAGAATGAGTCTCCTTCTTTATAATAACATTAAGAATTTCCATGGCAAGGATAAAAATGTATAAGGAAATGGGTCTCCCTATCTAAGACCTCTTGTGGCTTTGAAATATTGGGAAGGGGATTTATTGATCAGAACAGAAAAAGAAGCTAAGGTAATGCATTCTATGACCCATTTAATAAACTGTTCTGGAAATCCAAAAGCCTCCAACATAGATCGTAAGAATTGCTAGCTAATACTATCGAATGCCTTATGGAAATCAATCTTCATGGTACAATTTGAAGGGCTACTAGAAGTTGAGTAGCCTTTCAATAGCTCTTGTATAATAAGTATGTTGTCTCCAATATATCTATCCAACAAGAAGGAACTTCGGTTATCACTAATCAAAGGAGCTAAAACTTTCTTCAATCTAGCTACCAGTATCTTAGAGATCACTTTGTAAAGGAAGTTTGTACTGTTAGAGTAGTGCCCTAAAGACAATCGCCTTTAGCGCGTTTTGTACAAAGTTGTGTACATACTTTATGAATAAATAAAGAAAGGCATATTTCATTAAT
>JANPWT010000007.1:21031358-21041727 GCA_024678245.1 Erythroxylum densum
TGCTGGAGATTCGGGCGCATGTTGGTTCCAGCGTTATCTTCTAGGGCTGCGCTCTGTTCTTCTTGTTCTAGGTTTTGAGGTTGCGGTTGATTATTCGGGTCCGAAGACTGCGTTCGGGAAGCATGGTATGTCGGCGGCAGGGTAGCAGGTAACTGCAAACCCATCCGTTGTAACGCCAAAGCCGCGACAGCGACTATATCAGGGTTAGCTGCTGCCGCCTGACTGATCTGCGTATTTTTGGACGTGGTGCCCTGATGTCGGGCCCCACGGTGGGCGCCAATTGATTCAGTCTGATTCTGACGAGGCTGCATGTTACCATTCGGATCCATGGAGCTTGCTGCTTCTTCCGGGAGCTCTAGATTGAAGATTCCTGCAAAATAAGAAAGGCACGTCGAGGGTTGTTTCCCGATAGCCCCTCCGACGCTCAAGTTAGTTCTTTTTGGTGTGGGTAAGATTGTTGTGAACGGAGAAGATTAGGGTTAATGGTCACGTACCTCTATTATGACAGAATTATACCTTATATATGGAACGGATGCTAGGTTTAAGTCTTTACGTATGCATGGGAGACTTCCACCTGCGAATGGACCGCAGATACGTGGATTGGGCCTGAGGAACTGATCCTTGAGAGATAGACCGATCGACCCTTGGGTTGTTATATCTGAATTCGAACCCAGCACGACCGACCTGACTAGCTGCCATGGTCAAAACAGAGCCATTATGGCCCGAGAAGTAGAGAAGTGCCGGAAAATTACTCTCGGGTGCCATAGATCCTGCCAAAAGTTAGTAGATGCTCCATCTCTTAAAAGAATTGGTGGGGCCGCTTCGTGTCTTTCAATGGACCTGGAGTATTGTATTGATTTAAAGGAATTGGTGGGCTGCTTCGTGTCTTTCAATGGACGCATTGGATGCCTAAGAATTAAGATTGATAAAAATAAGGAATAAAGCAGATTTATAGTTTCAATAAAAGAAAATGTTGGTTTTTAGAATTGGTATAAAATGAATTTTGATATAAACTGCGGTCCCAACACGTACGTTTATATTAATTTTCTGTCATCCAAAGTCAACGCTGACTGACTCTTTCTTTCCGAGACAAATACTAATACACGATGAAATGGTGAATGATAGATAGATATAGATATGTTGTTACATGTTGCCTGGCGGTCGATTATACAGAACACCGTACCAGGGCTGAGACAGAGTGTGTTAAAATTAAAAATAAATTACGACAAGCGAGAGAGAGAGAGATGGGTGCGAGCAGCGATCCAACACAGGACGGCTCCGACGAGCAACAGAAGCGCTCCGAGATCTACACCTACGAGGCTCCATGGCACATTTACGCCATGAACTGGAGCGTCCGCCGCGACAAGAAGTACCGCCTCGCCATCGCCAGCCTTCTCGAGCAGTACCCTAACCGGGTCGAAATCGTCCAACTCGACGACTCCAACGGTGAGATCCGCTCCGACCCCAATCTCTCCTTCGAGCACCCCTACCCTCCTACCAAGACCATCTTCATCCCCGACAAGGATTGCCAGAAGCCCGACCTCCTCGCCACCTCCAGCGACTTCCTCCGTGTCTGGCGTATCTCCGACGACCACGACCAACCCCGGGTAGAGCTCAAGAGCCTTCTCAACGGCAACAAGAGCAGCGAGTTCTGTGGGCCTCTCACGTCCTTCGATTGGAACGAGGCTGAGCCCAAGCGCATTGGGACCTCCAGCATCGACACTACCTGCACCATCTGGGACATCGATCGCGAGGCTGTCGACACTCAGCTCATCGCTCATGACAAGGAGGTCTACGACATCGCTTGGGGAGGCGTTGGGGTCTTTGCTTCAGTCTCGGCTGACGGGTCGGTTAGGGTTTTCGATCTAAGGGACAAAGAGCACTCCACGATCATCTACGAAAGTTCGGAGCCAGACACGCCGTTGGTTAGGCTGGGATGGAACAAGCAGGACCCCAGGTACATGGCCACCATTATTATGGACAGCGCCAAGGTGGTTGTACTCGACATTCGCTTCCCGACGCTACCGGTTGTGGAATTGCAGAGGCACCAAGCCAGTGTCAATGCTATAGCTTGGGCTCCTCATAGCTCTTGCCATATATGTACGGCTGGGGATGATTCTCAGGCGCTGATTTGGGATCTGTCCTCCATGGGCCAGCCCGTTGAAGGGGGTTTGGATCCCATTTTGGCTTACACTGCAGGAGCTGAAATCGAGCAACTTCAGTGGTCTTCGTCTCAGCCTGATTGGGTTGCCATTGCATTCTCTACTAAACTTCAAATTCTTAGGGTTTGAGCTTAAAAGCTTACTGTTCTTTAAGAAGTGTTTAGAGTAAGCAAGAATGACTTTCTCTTTGCAATTCCTAAAATTGTTACTAAGAAGAATTCAGAAACCCTACTTGGCTACATTTTAGTTCTATCATATCATGGTATGTATGTTCCCATCTCTCCGTCATTTCTCTTTATTAGCACATTCATTTGCATGCTCTGTTGCCGTGTGTCACTCGTTCCTACTTAATGTTTCTCCCAGACTTAGCCTGATGTATGAGAATGGAACCGGTTTCCTTCTACGTATTTAAGCGTTTCTATCTCATGCTCTGTGGTAGAGAACATACAAAAGGGTGTTGCTTTCAAACTGGATGGATTTTCTCTCTTTTTTGTGGCTTAGGTTCTTTTTGTGTATCCCTGACGCGTGCCATATGGCATAGTTTGTAGATCGTTACGGTGTGATTTCAACACATGGAGTTAACATCGTTGGTGGATTGTGGTTAGAATCATGAATGCAAAATTCTCAGGCGCAGCCTAGTTGAATTGTGGATCCATCTGGAAAGAGTAAGCGACCAAAAAATGAAGGCTTTGGTATGTCTAAAGTTGGGTAGAGAGAGTGATTGTTGTAAAGAGAAAAGCAGGTTAATCACGTAGATTGTTTATGATTCTTCAAGAAGGATATGATAAATTTTTTATTTAGTTCTTGAAATGCAATGCATTGTCTTGTACATGTTGTGCAAATGCCATTGAAGTTGGGTAAGGTGACAGCGTGGTGGTGTTGGGGAGATGTAGGGGCTTCTCAATGGCTTTGCGGTGGAATCACAGAGAAAGACTACTCCTTTATACGTACGTAAATATGACTTGTTGGTCCATGTATGTGATATGTTGTTCATCTTGAATCTGCAGAATGAATGCTAAATAAGTAATTGAACATTGTGATGAGGAATGTATGAAATCTGATGATCAAGATACAGTGATATAAAGATTCAACATCTCAAGATTCTTAGGGAATTTGAATGCCTTCTATCACTTGCTTCAAACATTTATAGAATGAAATGCCTCATTGATTTAGGCATATCTTTTAGGTGTAATGGAAAGTATTCCTCGTATCTCTGTTATCTTAGGTTCTAAATTTTACATGTCCAAACCAAAAAGCTATTGAGAGTAATGGGGGTAAAGAGAATTTATAGTTGTGTTAATCACACTTGTGGCTTTGAAGTATACATGGTGTTTGGGGTGAAGAGAGCTGATGGATTTGAGCAAAAGTGAGGCTATTGGGATGGGTTTCATGGAAGAATCTGAATGGTAAAAGTGTTCAGGTAATAAGAAAAAATTAAGTTGCAGTTTGATCAAACACATTCTACTTAGATTGAAATGTATATGTATAGGAAGAAGAAATATTCTTTCGAGTTTGGGTTCAGGGTTGTGATAATACGGTGCATAATTAAAGTTATTACAATGTTAAATGACTTAGATCTGCTCTGGCTTTTTATTAGAAATAATCTCTCTGTTAATTAGGGGTAAGATTGTGTATTTTTGGATCTCCTGAAGTCTTTCGTCTCAGTAAAATTTTTACCGAAATGTTACAGATTTGCTCTGGCTTTTTCACTAAATTTAGTGTCAGGATTGAAGTGTTTCATAAGAAGAAGAGTGAGCTTTGTTGACGCATTTTATTTAATAATGAGGTGTGGTGGATCGCTTGCTGAAAGCACATGCAGTGAAGATTGGTTTGGAATCCATTCTGCCAAGTGTAACAAGACTTTTTTCTAATTTAATATGTTTTTATACCACGAGTCATATTTGTCTAAATTCCAAAGTAAACAGGCTGCATGTGTACTTTTGTGAGTATATTTGCTGGAAATCATCCCCTTTTTTTTTTTTTTGCTACCATTGAATGGACATACAGAGAACTCTTAGCAATAAGTCTCAAGAGTAGGCTGTTACTTAATCCTGATTTGTATACTTTCTCAGATGGAAAAGGTACTGATAAGCCTGGTCTTTGCTATTTCTGAGCCAAAGCCTCTCTTTCTATTTGCTATTGAGGTGGAGAGTGCCAAAAAGACCGAGTGCATGATCTGTGTTTGATAGGGAGTTGGATTAGTATGATTTAGCTGTTTCTGCAATGGTATTTTATCCTTAATAGATTTGGTTATATATAAATGTCTGTAGACTTGTAAAGGAACAGACAAATAGACATGAATAATCCAGGTTAAGGTTAAACATACATAAAAATCTTTTATTTTTGAAGTCCGTTCCACAAGTATAAACCCTAATCTTTTTCCAACTTAGAAGAAGAAGCAAAAAGCTAAATATGGCTATATGAGAAGAAAGTTTCTACTGAAATGTCAATTAAAGTGACTCAAAGACTCTTTTCTTCAACATGGACTACAAAAGCTAGCTAAACTCCTTCCTTTTTGAATTTAAACCTAAAGAGAAGACTACTAAATTATTACACCCTTTGGCTTTGAGGATGAGTTGAATTTGGTAGCTCAAATCACATGACGTGACATCCAACAGTGTTGTCATCGCTGAAGTAATCCGTAGCTCTAGCTACTGGTGCTTGGAATACTAATACTGGCTTTTCACTATATGTTGCAATATTTGCTGATGAAGGTGTTGCACAACAAGGAACAGCTATTACATACGGCTCAACCTTGTTGCAGTACTGATTTGGATTGCTTCTCCCGCAGGCCATACCTCCGGAATGAGAACTTTCATCCTTCACAACTTCATGGTTTGGAATGCTCTGCAACTCCTTCCTCTGCTGCTCTTTCTTTTGAGCTTTATCTTCCCTCACGCCCACGTTTTTTATCTCTTTAGGTTTTGCTTGCTCACACTCGGATTTTTCTTTTGTCATGCACTTATCTGCACCTTCTTTTCCAACATTTTGGGTACTCAGCAGCTCTGCTTGTTTTCCAGCCTTAACAAGTCTCTTAATCAAAATCTTCGGGTCCACATTTCCAAAAATTGTCACTTTGGGCTGCAACGGATCCAGTTCAGTCCTTATAACTCCTGAAAGAAAAAATGCATAAGGACATGAAAAAAGAGCAGCAGATCAGTTGGAGCATCCATCTTTTCCCATTATTACCTTCAATACCTTGCAGTGCCTTCTTAACTTTCCTCTTGCAGCCATCACAGCAGTTAATGGACACCTTGAGCTCAATCTTCTGAAACATAGTTGAGTAATGAATTAATCTTAGTTTTAGATCAGAATAAATGCATGCAGAGATTGAAAAAAACAAAGACATACAAGAGGTATCGTAAATTATTGGTTAGGACTAACCTTCATGTCTACTTCCTTGGCCATTAATGTGTATTATGACCAAGTCGTCTTAACAGAGTGAAAGCTTTGAAGCGTGTAAAAAGAGAGAGAGAGGGAGAAAAGAAAATTCTTTGCGGCTAATTGTAGGATGGTTATTTAGCCCTATTTATATTCATTGAAAGCACAGAGGAATAATGAGAGTTGGTTTGTTCATATAATAGCCTTTGCTTTTGCAAGCATCCTTCACTTCTCTTTTCAATATATATATATATATATATATAGATTGGAAGTTCCAACCTATCAAGAGTTTGCAGACAGCGACAGCTTTGCATGCAAGTAGATACGTAGGACTACACTCTTCTTCAATGTTCATAAGCTACTCTGATCTTGAACCGATACTGTAAGTTAAAAAGCAGTCGTACCTTTTGGTGCCACTGCCATGGAATGGAAATTTACCTTGTGACCTGCTCGCTCCTTTAACACTTGCATGCCTCCGGTATTTTCCAGTTGGATAAGCTAAAAACTACACTGGACGTATTTCAAGTTAAAACATAAACTAAATTTACAATTTTAATTTGAAAAATTCTAAATTTAGTCTTTAAAGACATCACTTTTTTTTTAACGGAGAAACTTAAACTTCTGAATTGATGCAATAATCTACAAATTATGTCAATCAGATATTTCTCAGTAGATAAGTCCTGTACGACAAGCTCGATCGAGAGAGCTTAAATAGAGAGATTCAAAAGATGTAGAGCATGAAAATGTTCTTTGTTTTAGTTTGATTCGACTAGGCCCCTAATATTCGTTTTTAATATTTTTATGACGCATTACTGAACTAATTCTTTTTAACTTCCCTTTAAATTCACAGCCAAGAACACAAAATGTGGAGTTAGCGTAAGAGGATGAGGGCCGTACGCGTGGATACATTGACCTATAAAAGTGAAGTGGAAAGATATAAGATGCAGTGCACAGCGCAGGAGGAGGAGTGGAATTGAATATTGTGAAAGAAACCGAAGCATTTAGGGGAGGGTTGATTCCATCCGCAATCTAATAATAGGCGTCGAACATGCCTCTGCTGTGAAATTGGGTTAAGGATTGATAGGCCACTAAAACTAAATCACATCAACTATGTCTTCGCATTATAAAATTAAGAATGGTCAAAATGAGAATATTGATAAGTAATATCGTCCTATAGAATTATATGGACTAGGATGAGAAAGCCCTACCAAGGCTACTCTAGACATTTGGATCTCTTAGAATTAAATGTAAGCCCTACCAAGCCTTACATTTATGTCAAAATATGTATAAGAAGCATTTTCAGTATATATATGTATATATGTATATATGTATAAGGAGTATTCCATTTATAAAACTATAAGCACATAAATAAAAGAAAAAAAATAAGAAATTATTTACAAGCCTAAATTTTCTATATAATTAATCCTACTTTGACAACAATATATTGTAACATCACTTAAGATGGTAAAAATGAAATTAATTTGACTTTATTAACTAGAATATTGTACTAAGTTGACAATTGAGTTTTGGTGAAGATTAAAGTTGGTCTCCCCTAAAATAACATCATTTTTTTAAGTAGGAAGCACCAATTGTTTGAACCATCAAACTAACCCCCTAAGCTCAAGTTTGGTCTAAATCTTAGGTTGATTAGGCTTAAACCTTTAACTTTTGGTGGCTAGGTTGAGCTTTAAGACCCTTGACATCCTTAATGAAGATGTTATTTGTTTGATCAAAGGGTACAAAGATAAGATATAGAGTTCCTTACCAAAAATAATGATTAAAATGATAATCATTCTTAATATATTTTATTATCTTATAAAATACGTCAGTATGAAATTTTTGAATGACACTTTAATTATTACAATAAATAACACTTACCGATGAATATTTAATTTTCGGATCTTGTAATAGCTAATATAATCACAAGAATTCATAAGTAGTATTAGTAAGAAAATCAACAAAAACAAAAAGTAACTTAAATATAGAACGTTGATCACTAGGATCTCCAAGCTGATTAACAATAAAGTATATATGATGTTCCAAAGATGGGGATGACGAGAGTTGGATAATATAAAATAGGGTCCTTTTAACGAATCCAGATCTCCTGTCTAATATTATGATGTCTTATTGTGTTCAATGAATCTCAGCCGTTTATTTACGTGAGTCCTGTGTAGGTTCCGCGTGGGTCCCACGTAGGTCCCACAAAATAAATGGTTGAGATTTCATGAGACAGAATAAGATAGGGTAATACTGGACGTACAGAGGATCTTGGTTCCCTTTTAACTTAGTGCAAAATATGAAGCACTACAACATGACAAGCATTTTAGGGAGCTGTTATGAACTTACTCTCAATGCAAATTGCATAGAGTATGTTAAGATGAGTAACTCTAAGGTATATCAAACTTCCCATCAGTTAATGATTCAAGGTAGGGTTATCTAAAGGTTTTCCTTCTATTGGTGTGAGATAAACATCACTCTTAATAGGGGTAGAAGCAATTTTGTTAACACTTATATTTGTGTGAGACAAGAGATTAGTAGCATATTTCATTTAAAAGAGATACTAACCTAAATCATCATAAAGGATTTCTAATCTAAAGAAATAGGTTAAAAGTCCAAGATTTTTCATATTGAAGTGTTCGATAAGGAATTTTGTTAATTTTGTAACATCGCCAAGGTCACATTACTAGTATAATCATATAATATGTATAGAGTAAGAAAAGCATGTAGTCTCTATTTGGAAGTCAAAAAAATAAGGCACATTATAATATAAAATAAAAAAGCCAACTTATTGAATAATAAAGACAAATTTACAAACCATGCCTAAAGGGCCTATTTAAGATTCTAGATAGGCCTGGTTCAAGACCGAGCTCAACATAATTGAGTTTGGGTAGCTCGAAGCTTGATCCCACCATATCAAATTTAGTTTTTAATTTTAAAATTTAAAATAATATCTTTTAAAATGAAAATTTTGGGTTTCGGTTGGACAACTCGAGCCTAAACATGGCCGAAAGCTTGAAATTTATATAAAAAAAAGATCAAAACTTGACCCAAAGTCTGATCAACTTAAATCGAACTTGTTGACTTCAAACTAGGCCAAGCAGGACCAAAGTGGGTTTTCTTTTGCCACCCCTAGTTGTAGAGATCCTTCTTAAGTTGATAGACAATATTTAAAGAATGATATAATCTAGAGGTGACAACATATATACTTCTTAAAAAAGGTTACACTAAGAAAGACACTCTTGACATCTATTTGAAATAGTTGTTATTTTTTAATGGCAGTGACAACTATAAGGCTACAAACTAAACAAAGACAAGGCACATAAGAAAAGGTCCATTTATAATTAATACCATTTTATTGGATGAATCCTTTATCAGTAAGTCGAGCTTTATAATATTCTACAGTGGTATCTTGATCTTATAAACCTATTTACTACTTGTTAAAGTTTTGTTAGAGGGGAGTGGGCTAAATTATAAGTTTGAGTTCTCTTTAAGGACTAGAATTCTTCTTTTATAAGTTATTGCCACAAATTATTAACATTAACTTCTTTATAGCTCTTGAGTTCATGGAGGGAAGTGATGATTGAGTTTATCGAGTTATGTTTAAGATGGGGGAGAATTACAACATAAAGTTCTAAATGAGAAGGTACTTTAGTGGCTCTAATGCAATTCATGACGACTGAGATGGTTCAAGAGAACTTGAATCTTTTGATAGAGTTAGATCCTTAGGTGGGATAACTAGTCTTTATTCTTTAAGACTTGCTATTGGAAGAGACTCAAATGAAATTTGTAAATCAACAAAATTATGAAACAATCCAATAGAGAGATAAATAAAGAAAGAAATTGAGGGCGAGATAATATGGATGACAAGGATGAGAACATCTTATATCTCTTGAAAATCAAATGTCTAGAGATTCAAAGACATCTAAAGATTGAATTCCAAACATTTATATCTCTTATGTTCAATGTTATATCCTAGAAAGTAACATAATATGCTTAAGATTCTAATTTAAACATCCATGTGGTTGAAGAAACACATAACAGGCAAAACCGAAAATTTGAATGAGATTGTATTTAGGAGTACGAAAAAAAAACATTTATAAAAGGATTGATTATTTATAATACTATTGGGAATATAATTGATAGTATAAATAGTAGAAAGAGTTGTTTACCCTTAAAAACGCTCAGGAAAAGAGGCAAAATTAAGTAAGAACCTGATTATGTTAAGAATGTATCCTTGTTTTCTCTTAACTTTTCCTTCTTTTTTTTGGATGTACTTAAACCAAAATGATGAAGCAATGAACCATATTGGGGAAAGAGAGTAAACAACGAATTATTATTATATTCTCTAGCATTATCAATTCTAAATACTTTAAATATTTTAAAATTTTAAGTTTTGATCATTTAAGAAAACTAAACATATATGACCTGCAAGTGAGATTTTTTTATACATAAGGTAAATCTAGGTATATTAAGAAAAGTCATTAACAAAGTCTACAAAATATTTTGAACCTCTCATAATAAGAATTGGTGAAGTGCTCCAAATATCATAATGGATTAAACTAAAAGGAGTAGATGACATATAATTGTTATTGTTAAAAGGTAAAGTATGCCACACTACAAGAAAAGGAGGCCTTTTGCGTCGTTTTTTAAACGTCGTTAAAGGAAATTTGCCGTCGTAGAAAACTATCTTCGACGTCAATACAAACGTCGCAAACAACGTCGTGGAAGGTAGGGTAGGCATTGGTGATATACGACGTCTGTTGAAACACGTCGTTGAAGGCCCAGATATTCTTCGACGTTTGTAAAGACGTCCGGAAAGGTTAACA
>JANPWT010000007.1:21046519-21065133 GCA_024678245.1 Erythroxylum densum
AAAGTATTATTATCACCTAAATTCGGAAAATTGATGCAGTGGGGTTGTTGCGCGTTAGTCAGCGCAACTAATTCGCGAAGAATGAGGTTGGCAGCTATCCTATCCATCTTTTGTGTCTCTTTCCACTGTTTGATCTGTTTTTGCAGTCTTTTTGCTATCTTTTCTATCTCAGGATTATACTGCAAATTTTTTGATTGGTTTGAACGCGTAACGTATATAAACCATCAAAACTCCCTGGTAACGGCTCCAAAATTTGGTGATGCTGTCACCTGCAATCAAATATAAAAAATTTCACTTACGTTAAAACAAATTAAAGTAGTAACGGCAAGCGGATATCGTTCCCACGAGGAATTTTCCGATTATGGAATTACAAATTCAAACGGCACAAATAACGAAAATAAGAAAGGGGTTTTGTTGTTCACTGGCGGCAATAACAATAAAGATCGCAAAGAAAAATTGCCATTTGAAATAAATAATTTAATCTGAAAAATCAATGAGAAAATACCTTGGTTTCGGTCACCGATGTTACCATGCTATTATGGATCCTTGACATAAAAATGCAATTATTAATGAACATTCATTGGGTAAAGTTTCTCTTATAGGTAATGTCTAGGAACATGTATCCTAGCAATCTTATTAAGCAATAACATAGATACGATCATAGGTAAAATTGATTAATAGCATTAAGAATCAAGAACCAATGACAAGTGATAAACATATACGACATGTAATCGATCAAGTGGATATTTCCTTAAAATTTTCCAACTCTAACGTAGAGAGGTTAATCCTAATTGCAACTTATGGTTACCGAAATGGAACGTCAGATTCCGTTAACCTAGCGTTTGAAACAATTAATCTCTAGTTGCGCACCTAGAAACTAACGAATTCAATTAAAAAGGCAGATCTGAAAATATTCAATGTTCAACAATAATCATAAAAATTATCCAGAAAATCTCACCATAATAACATGTAGCATGGATCCCCCAACCAAGAATAGAAAATCTAGCTACTCATACTTGAATTGAAATCAAAAGAAACAATAAACGAAACAGTCTTCATAATTGGTCTTTAATGAAAATAATGAAAACTCTAAATTAAAATCTGCAGAAAGTGAAAACAAGAAGAACAGAATTGCAGCAGCCTCTCGATCCCAAGTCTACAATGATACCCCTTGTAAAACCAAAAAAATCAGAAGCTGAGCCCCCGTGGCAGCCAAGAATAATCCAAAATATACCATCCCTTCCTCTCAACCCTAATATCCATCTAAGCCACGTGCGGTAACACCATAGGCTCCCTCTTTTTAGGTGAATCTCTCCATTATCTTGATTTTATTTTGTCCAGATTAGGTAGTATTCTAATTTCAGTAAGAGACTTCTTGAAAAGGGGACAAAAAGATCTTGGACGATTGTGTTGTAATTGGAATCCAATTATGGAAAATCAGCAGATTTCATATTTCATCCTTAGGCGAACCCATGCCTAATCTTTGAATTTCAGCCAATCTTGAAATTTCAGATTTCTTGCCATCTTTTGTCTCTTTTTTATCTTTTCTCGTCTTTTTTGTATTGAAGACCATCTGTGACATTCATAAAACAATTCCATCAATTTTTCGATACCAATTTCACAAATCAATCAAAACTAAGTCCAAAATATATGCATTTTAATTGACTTAACAAAGGTTAATAAAACTCTAACATTTGGAAAACGTTTAAATATAATCCTAAAATAACGAAAAAACTGACAGCTATATGACACCATCAATTTTTTACCAAATCATCGATGACCTTGTAGTTTTTAATATTATTTTGTTGCTTAATAAAAATTTAAATTTTATTAATTATTTACCTGTGAGACCCATCGTATTTAATTAACCTAAATTTTGACTAATAAGTTAACCCTAACTTGTATTAACCTAACAATTAGATTAAATAAATAGCTTATTAACTAATTATAATTATTATCTACGGCCTAGATAACTTCTAATTTCACTAATACAGTTAAAATCTTTAAAGTCAAAATTCCTAATTTTTCACCGATCTTTCCCCTCCTTCATCAATGCCTATAATCACCCTATGGTAATAGTTGTTGGCCACCGACAAAGTTGTCACCAATCACCCTATAAAGTCGTCACCAATTGCCTTACATAGTCATCACCAATCGCTCAATAAAGTCATCACCATTTTTAACTTAACAGCATGTTGAGTTTACTTAGGTAAAAAATTTACATCTTTAATTTATTGTTGCCTATCTACTTTGTCCATTAGATTTTATCATGTGTTTTGGTTGCTTTCTTCTTGTGTTGCATATGGGAGGCAATCTTATGTTGGGACATATCTGTGTTGGGTTGCCTCTGATGTGGTCCCATCTTGAGTTTATTGTTTCCACTTTGTTAGATAATGTCGTGTGTTTTGGCTACTTTCTTCTTGTGGTCTACACATGGAAGGCAATACCATGTGGGGACATATTTGTTTTGGTTGCTTTCCTAATATATCTTTATTTTTTATTATCTAGTAATTGATCAAATGTATAAGATGGTATTTACTCATATTGATTTCTATCATAAGTACATTTTTGGTTAATTCTAAAAGTAATACCATCCATATTTAGTAAGGAAGTATCTTACATAGACATTAGATTTGTAACTTATCAAATGTATGTAGATTGAACATTGTTCATTGCAAATATACACAAAACTTATATATCATTGATATATGTTTTTTTTCAAATTTTAGCTAACAATCTGATTGAACAATTACTAATAAAGTGAAGTTAAAGTACTTGAAAGTTACAACTCTTGTTGGAAGTTGAATCACTTCATTTCCTAATAAATGTAGTATTCTTCTCTTAATAGGTAAGATGACTGTCTATTATTAAAATTATTTCCTTCACATTCATGATTTGAAGAAGTTCTTTTATGGCTTTATTTGCTAACTTAATTTTGGAATATACAACTCTTGCTTTCTAGTTGGCCAATTAATGGGGCATGAGTAGATGTCCATCTCAAGAAATATGTTAAAATACTTGTATGAGACTATTAGGAACTGATACAATGTAAATAGTTTAATTAATCATTTTTTATATACATATAGCATGCGATTGTTTGTAACCTTGTATTTGTATCGCTAGAAATCTTGGTATTATTTTGATGGACTACTAAAAGAAGTGATACTAAATGTAAAGTATATCAATTGGTTTATGTATATGCACTTAATGGCTACAAACATGGTTGATAGGAGATTTATGTTGTCGATAATGCTTTTTTTAAAATTCCTATAGTGATAACATAGTTCCATTAGCATAATAAGCTGAAATTATATCACCTATTATGTTCAATACTGCACTTATCTTTAAAACATCCCAAATAATGAGTTGAAGTCACTTCCAAAATAAAATTTATGCTATTTTTGTATAATATTAAGGTTTTTGCCTTTATATTTGTTTATCTTTATTTTAAAAAAAAAATTATATGGCCTATCCAATTTTCTCTGGTTACCTTTATCTTCAAATACATTAATGTTGGCTTTAACTTTTGCTTAGATGTATCACTTAAGAATGGTTGACTAATAACTATTGTTTAAAATTTAAATGGTGAATCAATGCATATTGTTAAGAGTTAGTAATATGGGTTATCTATATTGCTTGGTTTTTAGAATGTAATAATCATTTCATTGCATTTTTATTTTATGCTTATATCTATCTCCTACAATCAATGAGTTCTAACCTTTTATTTTCTACCAATTCAGTGATTTGGCCTAAATTATGTGTTTATACTATTTCAATTGAACTCATATTGTAGTGCTTGCTTGTGAATACATTGTTATGTTCAGGTCTCTAATGTCAATAAAGTTATTTTTTAATGTTTACTTTATAGGTTTTAATGGCTCAATATGGAAGCATAAGGCTTTTCCATGGTGGCTATTTCATGTTGGAGCTTGAATTCAAATATGTTGGTGGGGATATTGCTACATATGAGAATGTTGACGTTGACTATGTTAGTAATAGACAAATATATGAGATGGGACTAGAGTTAAGGTATGATCAAATTGATAAGGCATATTATAAAGTACCTAGTTTTAACTTTAAAGAGTCACTAAGACTTATAAAATCAAATGAAAGTTGTACTAGGCTAGCAAACCATATGTAAATACATGGGATTGTTGATGTATATGTAACTCATAATGTAAAAACACCTATCCATGCTTATGACATATTACATATTAATGGAGGAGAGGTCCATAATGATGATGAATATGGTGTTAATATGGATGAGAATACAGACGGATAGGGTGAACAAATGGATGAGAATATGGAGGAATTAAGTTCAAATATGAATAAAAATTTGGAGGAATAGGGTGCATGAATCAATGAGAATATGAAGGAACAAGTTTGAAGGAACAACTTTCATATGTGAATGAAAATTTAAAGAAACAAGTTTAAGATGTGAGTGAAAATTTGGAGGAATAGGGTGCATAAATGGATGAAAATTTGGAAGAAGATGGTGCACATATAAATGAGAATTTGGAAGAATAGGGTGCACAATTTCAATCAAACTTCTATGTAGACATTCCAAATGACCATCATCAGATTATGGTAGTGTTATTAATATTAATGAATATCCTAGTAGATAGGAGGCAAGTGAAGCTTTACGTAGACTTAGCTCAAATGTAAGGGATAATCTTACAAATGTTGCACATGAGTGGATGTTAGGAATGGAGTTAAGAAATGCAAAATAATTTAAAGAATTTGTTACCAATTATATAGTACATATTTAATACAATGTTAGGTTTAAAAAATATGAGAGTAATCTGATTAGGTATATGTCCATTGATGAATGCCTGTGGGTTTTGTATGTTGGATATGATAAAAATGAGAGATGTTTCAGGGTTAAAACTTATAACCTTGATCACACTTGTCCACAATAAACAAACCAAATTTAATTTTTGTCAAATTCTTGATGAGACACTTCAAGGATAGAATTTTGGAGAGGTTTAGTATCACAAGTGAAAATGGTTAAAGAATGTAGAGAGAAACTCAATATTTTTGTTAATTCAAGGATGTGTAGAAGAGCAAAGAAGAGATTAAGGAAAGAGAGATATTATATTATTGAATATGTGAAGTTGTAAGGTTATGTACATGAGTTGAAGATAAGTAATCCAGGATCAATAATTAAGTTACAATTATAAAGAAATCAAGATAGTTCATTGCTACATTTATGTTATGTTATACAGTATATTAATACTTCTTTATATTTTTTTGAAATTCAAAAGATTGTACATTTGTTTTAATGCCATGAAAAGAGGGTGGAAGCATTTAAAACTAATTTTTTTAATTGATGGATGCTTCCTAAAGAAAGAATTCTGAAGCTAATTATTAAGCACAGTTAGTAGGGATGGTGATGGAGGAATGTATTCATTGGTCTGGGTAGTTGTAGAGGCAAAAACACATATTCATAGACTTGGTTTATGAATTTATTAACATTAATTTGGAATTGGAAGATAGTGAAGGAATTGTGTTCATATCTGATATGCAGAAGGTATGTTAATATACTTAAAATTGAAAATATTATATGAATATTATGAAATATTAACCAATATCTTTTTAATTTGATTTAGGTATTAGTTAGGGCTATAGAGGAGACTTTGTTGAATGTGTGTCAGACATATATATCACAATTGGCACGCCAACTAGAAAGAAAATGACCTCAAAAAGTAGTTTTGGAGTTGTGCTTGGTCAACCTATGTTGAAGATTTCAACGAGCAACTAAAGAGGATTGACAAAATAAGTTATAGATATGCTTCAGTGTTATTTGAATATCCTAAAGAGAGGTGAGCCAGATGTTATGAATCTTTTGAAACTAAATGTCTGATAGTTGACAACAATATGAATGAAACCTTTAATGAGTGAATCCTATAAGCAGGGGACAAACCAGTGATTAGCATACTTGAGACAATTAGAATAATGGTGATGAAGAGGCATGCTGAGAGGAGACATATTGTAGTTAGGTAGAAGTTAGATATTGCACCAAACATAATGAAGAAGTTAAAGAAGAAAAAAATAGAAGCAATGCAGTAAATAATTATGTGGAATGAAGATGGTGCTTATGAAGTTCCAAAGGGTGATAGGAAGTATACTATTAAGATTGGTAGACAACAAACACGTAGTTATCAACCATGGGACCTATATAGATACCTATGCAAACTTGTAATTAGTGCAATCCATCACTCTTTGAGACATTATGAGATTGGTGCTATAGGAAATGTCATTTCATGAGTTTTTATGAACACATGTTACAACTAATTAGAGGTGAAAATTTTTTACCTTCAAATGACGTAGAGGTGATACATCCTTCACTTAAGAGAGTTATGCCCGGTAGACGAAAAATTGCAAAAAGGAAATATTAAAATAAGCTAAAAAATGAAAATCCTAAGAAAATTATGTTAGAAATAGTAAAGGGCATAAATACCGAAAATGTGGTCATTCCATTCATAACTACAGAAAATGCAACAAGGACACCTCAATAGCATATTGAGGCTTCTTTACAAGTGTGTACACATTACTTCAATAATATGAATACAATTTTATAAACATATAGTAACTAATGTTTATCACTATGTTAATCAGGTTAGAATAGAGACAACTTCACATGTATATCAGATTTCATTTTTATATAAATTATTATTGACTTTAATGACTGACAAAGTTGTTTCCATTACAACTATAGTTAAGCAATACAAATTTGGTTGATGATAATGTTATACCATGTCAATAAAACAATATTGTAAGTAATGTGTTCTTTTTATCAATTAGTCTTATTTGAAATAATTACCAAATGTGTTTCTAATATTTTATCTTCCATTTCTAGGTTGGTACATTTGGAAATTACAACAAAAAAAAGTTTGGAGATGTTGACCCACACTCATTCCAATTATCATTTGAATCAAGGGGTTTATAATTCAAAGGACGTTCTAGTATTACTTCACAATAATTACAAGCTGAAGTAATGAGAAGGAGAGTGTCATTCACACAATCCTCACAACCTAAACTTTACAGTCAAGTACAAATGAAGCAAACATCAATTAGTGATACCTTAAACTTTTGATATTTGTCCCATTGAATTTTGTATATGTGTGTTACTGATAATGATGACAAATGCTTACAGTATACTAACACAAGGTAATCTAACTTTTTGATATTATGATATTTGACACATTTGTTTTTAGATGTATATGTTATTGATAATGGTGACAAATGTTTGTGTTGTATACGCACAATGTAGATATTGAAGCTTTTTAGAAAGATCTCTCTCTCTCTATCTCTCTTTCGGCTTGCTTTTTATGCATCTATATATCTTGTTTTGCGTCTATTTGCTTATGTATTTAGATATTGTTCTATGTGTATTTATTTATGCATCTAAATCTTGTTCTGTGTCAATTATATAATAGTATTCTTTTGCTTCATTAAATAATTCATATAAAAATTTCAAAACCAATTTTTTCATTATATAATTGAAATTAACGTTAACAATTACATTGTTCAAATTCAATACAATATCCCCATAACATAAGTATAAATAAAAGTAGTAGAAACATAACAAATCCTATTACAATGTTCATTAACATAAACTTCTTTTTTTTTCTCTGTTCTTAATAAATTTATGTCCTCCTTCAAAAGCTTCATTTGTTCTTCACCCTCCTTAATTGTGCTTGTTTGGGCCTCCTTTTTAACATTGATAATATTCCTTAATTTTTAAGTCACTCAAATAACTTTTTTGGTAAATTCTTCACCATAACATTTGAAAAAATTGCATCTCCTAACCTAAAACATTCAATTTCATTAAATAAACCTTAAACACAAGTTTAACATTCAATTTCATTAATCAAATAACAATAAATTCTTACTATATAATTAGGGCATCTATAAATTCTCCAGCCAGGATTATGATCACCTATGAAGTCCTTAATGGGGCCTTTATCCCACAATAGCAAACTACATTACCTAAATTTAAACTCACCATTGTATTAGTCGATGACAATGATTCCATCTGTATATTAAAGAAAAATGTAAATTTGCCTCAAATAACAACATCTATGCCAAATATAAGGTAATCTTTGCTAGGTGATGAATATAAATCCTAACTACCCTAACTTTTTCAATATAGCGTCACTTAAGGCACTTAAATATTAATCAATTGTATTTAGTAGATAATAATGCTTTTATATATGAGAAAGACCTGTATAAACTGGATTTGATCCACGATTCTACAATTTTTCTATATATGCTAATGCTACTAATGACCTTTGACTAACCAAACTTGAACTAGGAACCCCTAACATAAACAAACAACTTCAATTCATCTATATTCAAACAATTTCAACTCATTTATGTACAAAAAAACTCCAATTCAACTAAAAGTAGACAAAAATTTAGACATTTACTATGACATTTCAATACCATCTTCTATGACACTCAAAGAGAATTACAAAAGAGTGAAATCGTATCTCAACATTTGGAACAAGATCAATCCAAATGAAAGCACTAAAGTTGTCGTTGATGAAAACGAAAGATCAAAGAAGCAGTGTAAAAATCAATTAATAGTAACACTTAAGAGCTCAATAACTCCATTGTGTTTGAAATTGAAATACATGAAAGCAACCTTAGAATACATCTTGTCCTAAGTCATAACTTGGCAAAAATAACCAAATAATAGGGATCACAGGCTAACTATGTTAATTCAAATGCAACCATTTAAGAATCCCTTAATCATTTATTATTTCAATGTGACTACTTAAAAAAAAATCAATCCACAATCAGAAAACCATACAACAACCATTGAATGAGAACTTGATTATTTAGGCAAGTAGAGTTTGTTTTTGATGTAAAGGAGACCCAACAACATTATGATTGGAATTGAGCTACACTATTCATACCATTTGGAGCTACTTATGAAGATGCTTGCTGGAGCTACTTTTGAAATCTAGTGCCTCAAACTTCGGAATGAAGGCAACCGAGGGATTCCATGCGCAAAGAAAAATCGACGAATGAGAGCGATTGAGGGATTCCACACATAAAGACAAACAAATGAATGAGGGATTCTAGACGATGATTGAGAACTTTAGGGTTCCAGACAATGGAGAAGTGAGGGATGGATAAGGGATCGTTTTTGTTAGGTTAATCAATTACTTTACTAATTTGTTAAGTTCATATGTTTTGTTTAATTTAAGAAATTTGTTAGGGTTAATTAAATACGGTGGGTCTCATAGGTAAAAATAAAAAAATTAAATATTAATTTTTAAAAAACGGGTTCTTTATTGCCACATTAGAGCTAAAATGGTAGTGTAGGGCTCGTAGAAGCAATAAATAATTTAACCTAGTAGAAAACTGACAACATCATATAACCCTCAAATTTTTTTTGTTATTTTGTGATTATATTTAAACGTTCACCAAATTTTAGGGAGGGTTAAATTTGTTGATGGATGTAAACCTTAGGATAAAAAATGACCCTTTTGCCTTAAAAAATTCAAATACATTATAATCAATCATGATATTGATTTCTTTGATATATTAATATATTTATTTAAGTATTGCCTACATTTACAATATTAGTGCATATAGTGTGCCTACAATTAATAAATCATTAAAAATCTTGAAGATACTTTTTATATAACTTAAGAATAAATGTAAACTAATATCTAAGGTACATTTAATGATAAGTTTACTTCTTAAAATCATTTTTGTTTTTTTATATTATGCATTAATTATTATAAAAAGATTTAATACTTTACAAATTTAAAGTTTGGTTTATTTTGAAATAGCTATAATAACCTTCTTATAAGTATGATTATTTTTATTATTAAATCTTTGTATATTGTATACGCAATTTGAGTAAACGCATAAATACTATTAATTCGATTAAGAGAACCTTAAAAAATTTATCATTATTGTATCGTTGAGATAATTACCAAAACATTTGGATTTCATCTACTCAGTACAAGTATCTAATGGTGAATACATTTTTAACGTAGAAAGTTTTAAATAAAAATTATACATTTTCAATTAAATATAATATTAAAAGGAAACAAATTTATGAATTATATTTTAAAGTCAAATGAATTCTTTTACTAATTTCTATGAATTATTATTTAGAATATCTAGAGCTATTTCTTCTCAAATTTTACCACTTATTAAATTATAGAGAAAGTAACTCTCTCTTTTAAACACATGCATATATTAAAAAATTTTATTTAAAATAAACATCAATAAGAGTATACATTATTATAATATATATTAAAGATTAAAAATGATTTATGTTGTATATATCTTGATTTGTTAAAGACATTTAATTAGTAAAATTAAATTTCTATAGTACCTCAATTTTTTAAATTCATTTATTCAAAATTATTTATGTATGTAAATATATATACACAGTCACTATTCATATCATTATTACATGAAGTTATTTACATATTTTAACATTTAATACATAGTCATGCATGAAACAATTTTTATAATGCTTTTTGTTATTTATTTAGAATTATTAAATTCATATTTTAATATTATATTGCAAAAAAATATTTAATGTACACAAATTTAAAATGGTTCAAGTACATTAAAAATTAAAATCTTTTATTTAGCTAATTTAATTTCACATCTCAATACAAAAACACTATTGTCAAATGGCCAAAACTACCACTTGCGCTTTGACTTAAAATGGCATTATTTGTTCTTATTTCCTAACAATATGTAAATTGTATATTTAACTTTGGTAAAGTACTATTGGTATCAAGAAGCTTGCAAATTATGGTTGGCTATACTGTTGTGGACGCCTCAACTAAGCTTTTTTTTTTTTTGTGATTGAAAACATCTATAGTTTCTCTCAGTCCAAATTTTGTACATGCATGTGCTTAAGTGAGCAGCAATAATCGTCCTAGTTTCATTTTGGAGAGTTATATATTCTATGAGCCAACTAATGATTGCATGAAAATCAATATATTCTTCCTTTTATATTGATGCTTTCTAGTATATTCCCCGATATCCATCTTGTATAGCTACACTCGAAGAATAGGTGGATAGTTGTTTTACTTTCTAAATTACATACGACACAGGTGTCTTAGATATTTAGAAAATGCAATATGTCTTTGATTTTTAGTTTATTCTTCATCACTAATAATAATAGGAACGAAGCCTTTGGAATAAGGGCTTTGTTCCATATTATTTTGTTCCCCTTAACTATAACACATCTAGCTCTAAATAACTCCTTATAAAAGTTACTTGGGAATTTTCTGTGGGGTGTTTGTTTCACAACCTGGAATATGTCAATTGAGTGTATATACTATCTTACAATGTTTTCCAAATCATGATTCATATATGTATACGAATGTTCTGGAAGTGAATGAAATGCACCTTGTAAATTCTTAAATGAAATAACTCATGTGACTTAATCTAATTGTTTAATATCTTAACAATTTTCGGAGGTAGGATATTACAACTCTCCCTCTTTAAGAAATTTCATCCTCAAAATTCTTATTTGACTTATCAAACATACGGGATAATGCTATCTCTATAAAATCAAAGAAAAAGACATTACTTAATAAAATAGATCAAAATACGCCTAGCTTATCTGATATCCCAAACACCCCAAGAAATGTCGATAAGTACTCCCACTGAGGTTGAAATCATCAGATCGTTAAGGATGTTAACTTAACGATCTAAGACTCAAGTTCTCAACAAAAGACTTTCGACACCCAGACTTGATTCTTAAGGCTCATGAACCTTTTGAAAATAGTAATAACACTTTTAAAAATGTAAAAACTAGACTCTAATACTAATTTAATTGCTATGTCAATTTAATGCATATACTATCTTGCAATGTTTTCTAAATCATGATTCATATGTGTATACGAATATTATGCATGTGAATGAAATGTACCTCGTAAATTCTTAAATGAACTAACTCATATAACTCAATCTAACAGTTTAATCTCTTAATAATTTTAGGAGGCAGGATATACAGTTTGAGCCAGTTGTAGTTGTCTTCCACTCCTTTATAATATAGTATTACACAAGATAGCTTCGAGGGATAGTTCCTCCAATTGTTCCCCTATATCCATACCTATATTTTAGGCTTTTTAAAGAATTATGTCCTTATTTGCTCATTGAACCATCTAAATCAACTCTGTCTTGAGAACCTATATAAAAATCACATGTCATCATTAATTTTAACATCACTACCTCCTAAATCAGAATTACAACCCATATCCACTCACTACAAGAAAATAGTCAAGTAGCGATGGAAACTTCCCGACGGCAATATAACCGTTTGAAATTAGTGACGGAAAACATAATACCGTCGTTATAGTTGACCAATATAGCAACGGCAAAAATATCCATTGCCATATTTGAAGGAAAAAATCTAGGCAAAATTTGCGACAGAAATATATTCCGATGTAATATTAACCGTCCGTAAATTGCTATGGAATTTGTGAATCGGTCGATAAATTTGTCGTGGAAAAGGAATTATTTGGCGACGGAAACGTTGTCTGTCGGTATTGTTGTCGAAAACATAGTCTATCGTTTTGAATTTATTAAGGACGTTGTTTAATCAAAAAGATGTTGTCTCGGTGAAGTTAAGAACGTTGTTGAACTTAACCAAAACGACGTCGTAACGACGTCGTTTTGGTTAAGTTAAGAATGTTGTTTAACTTAATCAAACCAAAACGACGTCGTTTTGATCAAATTAAAGAACGTTCCTAACTTGACCAAAATAATGTCGTATTGGTTTAAAACCAAAACGACGTTATTTCGGTCAAGTTAAAGAACGTTATTTAAAACCAAAATGACTTTGTTTCGGTCAAGTTAGGAACGTTGTTTAACTTTACCGAAATGACGTCGTTTCACTCAAGTTAAATAACGTTCTGAACCAAAACGACATCGTTTTGTTTAAGTTAAAACGCAGGCAGCCTTAATTTCTTCTCCCACGCGACTTTCTCTTCTTCTTCCTTCTTCGGCTGTCGCTTCTGCCCGTCCGCCAACCTTTGCCGTCCGCCCTCCGCCCTCCGTCGACCTACTGCATCTCTGGCGTTGGGAGTCGTCTTCTCCGACGGTATTGGTGAAGGTATGGCTGTCTTTTGACTTCCTTTTGCGTCGATTTCCACTTATCCGTAGATGAATTTTTTTAAAATTGTGGAGAACTTTGTCGAGATGGGTTGGCTCTAATATTGGGTTTTATTGTAGTGATTTGGGTATTACCCTCATTTTTATGCCAATTATCATGACATATTAACATTGGTAAGCATTGTGTTGGTTCATCTACATCTAGATATATGTCGACCATACCATTACATCTAACATTTAAAACAAATCAATTGCACTCTAATTGGATTCTAACCTCCTCAAACCTTCTTCTAACACCTTAATACCATGCATTAACAATATTTGTATATCCTAAAATAGCGCCTATTTAACATACCTCTTCTAAACTAACATAATCCTAATCCATATTATTAAAAATTTCAGGAGTCTTACATACTTCAGTGTATCCTCATAAGTAAAATGTCCACCATAAAATAGCCATATACTAACTCTTCCATTTACTGTCATCCTATAAAGAAAAATTCGAAATCATTCATAACTATACGCATCAAAGTTAAAACACAAAGCTTAAGTAATATACATATTTGTAATTGTTAAATATTTCAATTGATACATATAATATAGGGAGTGGCTACTTTATGAACAAAAGTGTGATTTTACATATTAAGGGATTTGAAGTGTATGAAAAAAGTAAAATTAAATTTGTATTTTAATTGTCAAAATTTGATGAGAAGTTTTTATGCATAACCCTTGTATCCCGGCCTTTAAAACCATCATAAAAATTCTACATAAAAAATGCATAATCTACTTTTTATGCCTTTTTTTTGCTTCATTATGCCTCCATTTGTGATGTAGGATGACCATAAGAGTGGCTACTATTGGTTAATCATCTACAAACTAAAAATAGGAATTACTAGACCATTTAATTTAAGGCTAGAAATTAAAAATATATGAGTGAGTAGAATAGTGAAATACTTTACGAGAGAGAAGTAAATTGTTTAAATAGTAGTAATTATAACCTTTAATTAATGTTCTCTTTCGTTAGGGCCTCGCCCTGAATTATCTCATACCTATTTCTAAAAAAGTGGCTACAACTTAGAAAAAATGGGTGTGTTTGAAAAATTAGAACAATAGTTTATATTAAATATGATGTTATTATAAGATATGGTTCTCGAAGTCAAATCATTGATTCCAGTTGCTAGTGAACTAATAGCATTATAAATAGTAATAATTATGTCATCAACATAAATAAAATGACACAATTATAGTAAGAATAAATGATGGGCATTAAATTAGCTAAAGATGGGCATTAACATAGTTGGAGTGTGAAAGAGAGGTTGTTAAGGATGTAGTGAGTGGCACAATTATAGTAAGAATAAATGACGTAAGTAGAACTTAATTAGAGAAAGTTTTTACATTGGATGATTAAAATAAGATACAGAATAGTTAATGTTTAAATAAGTTTATAATTAAGTTTACATAAACTTGGCAGAAAGATAACATTATTTTCCATAAATTTGATAGAGATTCAACTTTCCACATGTAGGGTAACTTACCCTTAATTTACTAATCAAAAGCAAGAGGGAAAACAAGGGAGACCGACGTAAATCCACTGTCTTTGGGGGACCCCCACAAATGGAGAAGAGCTAATCACGAATGGGGTGACTGGAGAACAATGGAACCACGAGTGCAGCGACTGGAGAATGATGGAACCTTGCATGGACTGACTGGAAATTAAAACTATTTTCATATTTTTAATTATATGTAAATAAATATTAATTAATTAATATTGAGGTATAAAAATATTTTTTAAATACATATCAACTATATGACATGTTTAGGTAGAAATTTTTAACAGTAATTTGATAGAATTAGCAATTTTGAGGCAAATTGCTCCACTTTAGAAATGCTAATGGTTATGCTGGTGCTACAGATAATGGTAAGAGTCATCTTAGACTTTCTGTCAAACGTTAAGGGGACAAATGGACCTTTCATCTTCAAGTTTTAAAAAAGACATTTACAAAATAGGTGAATGTTGTTTTTAGAAAGAGGGTTAACATTGAGCTAAGGGGCATCCTATAAGTATGTGATGAGCCGTTTATTTTTGTAGGCTTCAAGTGCAACAATTAATGTGTCTTCAACTATTGGTTTTTCACTCACAATTATCGATCATAAGAGATGATATAGTTAATTAAAGTGATTGCTTAGTATGATAATGAGTAGGGTTACCCTCAAAGAGTGGTGGATTTAGATGAAATTGTTATCAATAACAAGAAGTAGACTATATCTTGAGTATAAATTATTATAATCAACATATGGCAATTCACTAATTTTTTATTTTTGCAATTTGTTAGTTTGTTTTCCGTAATTGCTTTCTTATGTATGAATGTATAATCATAATATGGATCATTTCCAATTAGTGTCATTCATAAAATAAGAATCTTATTCAACTATAGTCAAGTATCTTTGTTAGTTTGCATCTTAGAAATTAAAGTTCAAATCCCATAATTGGCAGTAAAAAGTAAGGTTCGTTAATATTCTTTTGTTTTGACTAATTAGAATCCTCATAAATTCTTTAATAAGTAATTTATTCAGGATAAAATTATTATCAATCACATAATTTTTGATGTAATAGGAAATATTAGTTTGTTGTGTAAGAAAAAGAAAATGCAACATCTTAAGTATGTACTGAATAAACTCTTTTAATATGTATTAATTAAACTTTTTCAACTTCAATTAATCAATACAAATCTTATATTTTACTATTGCAAAGTTCTTTAAGCACTTGGTTTTATAAAACCAAATATTGTATAAAATGATCATTAAAGATTTAGGATTACACTATATATATATGAATAAAAAGAAGGATTCATCAATCATATCCAATTTTTATTTTATTATATGATTTTATTCAATAATTGCTCGTACTAATTAAACCGTCCGTTAAAAAATAGATCAAAAATGAACTATCCATAAGGAATTTGATTAATCATAATTGGAAAACAATTGTTATACCATATTTCTCATTGTTGTTTAATAGGAATATAAATTTAAGTTAAAGTAAATATTTAATTGTTAAATTACATTTAAAAAAAAATGATTCTAACCTTTGCTACCACCAAGTTCGGTAGAGTAGAGGATTGAAATTACATACGGCTGAAAAGTAAAAAATTTTAATCTGTGTAAAATAATAATAAATAAACTTTATTTGACAAAAGCAAATTAAAAAACAAATAGAACTTAGTAAAAGACCATAGAATACGGTTCAGGGGTTTTGGGCTTTGATGAAGAGAGTTGTACTTGTCTGAGAAAATCTTACCTTCTGAGCTGCAGCTTCAAGAACCACGAGGGTGGGCATCAGATCGTCTATGCCACTAAATATGTACCTACTCTGTGCATGAATGGTTAAAATGTGGTTTATCCTTGTTCATGAGTCCTAACTTATGTTTCAAGCTTTTAGCTGCGTAAATATTAAGTTAGCATGCTTGTACATTTGTCACGTCGAGGGAAAATAAATTTGACATTACAGTTGCATAACTTCATTGCTTCTCAATAGGCAATTACTTTCATGCTAATCTGATTCATTTTTCGTTTTCATGACATAAGCTACTTCATTAATATGGTAAGTTGAGAGCTTCTTCTAATTCTATCTAGTTTTTTTAATGACTGACAGGTTTGAGCACCCAATTCAGTTTTCAGGCCCCATGCTGTTATGCTGTTGGATAAACAGTTGTGAAGATTACTCATAATTGCTGTGTACGTTGGCATTTCTTCGATCGTTCGTTCGATCTTTTGTGTGTTTTATTCGTCAAAAGGAATCAAGCCTTTGACGTTTGGCAGTATTAGATTGTCTTGAAGGTACAATTCATGTCTACATAATGGATTATCTTCGTGGAGTGGGACAAGTGTTCTTTTATGAATAGGCTTGAGGTTCTTGTGACGGGTTTAGATCTTTTGTATCAATTAGTCTACTCCAACTCTGTGGAGCTTGGTAGGAATAAGATGTTGTCCCATGAGCGCAGACATTGTTGCTACAAGCCAAGCCAACTCTGCTGCTAATGAACATAGTTATATTTCATATAGTTTAATCTAATTTTTGTTCAACTACCAAACCAAAGTACGTGTTTTTTTTAACAAATGGACCTGATGTTGTATAATCTAATACTTTAATGAGATGGGTAAGTGTTTCATGTACGTTGTTATGAGTTAGGTGATGTGTCTTCTATATCACATTCAAACTTGATTTTCATACAATAACATTTAATTAATTGTGACGAAAAAAGGAAGTAGCTTTTATTTTAATTCTTTAAAAGAAATAGATTGTTTGAATAAATATGTTCCAAGCGTGTTCAATCACAATATCATGTTTTAATAAATTCCAATTTTATTATGTATCAGACATACCTCTTGCCAATACTTTTCCTTTTCCTTTTCCTTTCCTTTTGTTTCTAGTTTACGAATACGTGGGAACGTCAAATAGAGAAATCAAATATTTTTTTAAACAATTTGTTTAGCACCAATTGTTAGAGATTTATTTAAGTTTAATGCTAAAGGATTCGTGTTTTGTTTCTTAATTAAAATGTGAATTCGATACTTAGTGTTTCTTTATATCATAAAAATGAAGTATCCATTTTCATTTGTTTTTTAGGTTTTTACTTCAAGATCAAAGCTAATAATTGAATGGAGGGTGTATCTTCATCTTGTCGTCAATTAAATTTTGATGATGGTACTGAAGTTGGTAGGAGTGAAGGTGAAGATGAGGTAGTAGCTGTCATGAGTTTAAACAGTAATCAGGAATTGCAAGCTACTGACGCAAGTGAAGTATCCAAAGAACTACTGCCAAAAATTGGAATGGAGTTTAAGACAGAAGAAGATGCTTACCAATTCTATTTGGCATATGCTAAAAAACTTGGGTTTGGGATAAGGAGAAGCAAAAGCCACAAAGATCAATCTGGAAACTTGATGGATAGAATGTTTTGTTGTAGTGCTGAAGGTAAACGAGGAAAAGACAAACGAGATATTGATGTCAGAGCAAAACGCCCTGAAACAAGGTTTGGTTGTGAAGCTAAAATGAGAGTCAGCTGTCGAAGAAGCAAAAAATTCAGTGTGGTTCAATTTATTGAGGAGCATAATCACTACCTCTCAAGTCCAAACAAGACGCACTTACATAGATCTCACCGAAAGATAAGTTTATCTGCAGCAATACAAATTGAAATGGCAAATGATGTAGGAATCCCACCGAAGGCATCTCATGATATGATGGTTAGGCAAGTAGGTGGTCGAGAAAATTTAGGTTTCATACCAGATGATTACAAAAACTACTTACGGTCTAAAAGATCGAGGGATGCGAGAAGAGGTGATACAGGAGGTGTTCTGGAATATTTGCAAAAAATGCAATTTGATGATCCAAATTTTTTTTATGCTATCCAAGTTGATGAAGATGATTTAATTTCCAACATTTTCTGGTCAGATGCAAAGATGAGAGCAGATTACTCAAATTTTGGTGATGTGGTTTGTTTTGATACAAC
>JANPWT010000007.1:21099657-21111579 GCA_024678245.1 Erythroxylum densum
TCCCACGAGCTTTATAGCTCACCCCCTCTAATCTCCCCCATTCAGGTGACGAGCAAGCGATCGAGTGAGTCACGAGTCATGGCAGCACTCCATTTTTGTTACATTATTGTATTTTCCAGTTTTTCTCATGATGCAAGGCTTTAGTTACATTTCAGGTTTTATTGGGTCAAATGTATTTTTGTATTTTGGGCATTTGAACTCAAGGGTTGTAACTTGATTTGAAATGTTAATAAAGCTTTGTAAAACTTATCTTATGGAGTATGAATTATGATTGTTTGTGTAAATCGCATGAAAGCAAGTGTCAAGTTTATGTTTTTCCAGCCGGCCCATTAATCTTCCGCGGGTCTTTTCTTAAATTGTATAAGTAACATGTTTCACGTATCTAGCATCACGCTCTCACGTCCGATGTTGGGCTCTGACAGCGTGGTCCAACATCCGATGTTGGGCTCCGGCAGCGGGGTCCAACATGTTGAACCGGTCGAACCAATCAAACCAATAATTAGTAAGGCCACCGGTTCGATGACCGGTCTGAGTTTTAGAACATAGGTTGTGACATAGTTGTATAGTACGACATGTTAGGGACACTTGAGCATAATGAAGTAACAGACAAAATTGCATACTAGAGGGCATAGTGAGGAGCATGATGATAAGATCAAAGTTTCTTGAGTAGATGTAGGGCGAGGCACTAAAGAAACACTTTATATCCTAAACCATGTTCATAATAAGTTGAGTCTTTAAAACTCTTTTTAAACTACAAATAGGTAAGAAGCCTAGTTTGAACTATTTGAGAATTTATTGTTGTCCAATTAAGATCAAGATTCATAGTACACTAGAGAAGAAGTTGAATCCTAGGATGACTCCAAAGATATTAACAGGTTATTTTGAAGGTTTGAAAAGTTTCATATTACTATAATTGTAGAGGTATTAATTGCCAAGTTTTTAAAAAAATGATCTAGTAGATATATCATTGAGAGTTGAAGCAATTAAGGAGCATGGGCTAGTAACATTATGTGCAACTTTAGCTTTTGATGTTAAAGATAGCATAAATATGTGGATGTTCATAAAGATATAAGGGGCCTAAAACGATTTTGATGCTTACATAGGTGAGATAAACAATATTTTAGTAGAAATTATATATCCTCTTACATATAATAAAGTAATAAGGAGTGATTATGATAAATAGACGACAACTATTGATGAGGAGATATAGTATATAAGTGATAATGTTGTTTGAGAGTTATTTAATATTCCATATAAACTTAAAATCATTAGTTACAAGTGGGTGTTTAAGAATAAAAGAGAAGTTAAACGTAAGGTTAAAAGATTTAAATTAAGGTTTGTGAATAAAAGGTACACTCAAAAAGAAGAAATGAAGTACATTGAGATTTTCTCACCAGTCTCAACCAAGGACTTATGTAGAATCATTATGACTTTAAACATATTTTGATCTTGAGCTTCACCAGATAAATGTCAATATAAAATTTTTAAATAATGATCTAGTTGAGGAAGTATATATGCAACAAAATTCAAGGGTTTAAAGGTAAAAGAGAATAAGCAACAAGTTTGAAGATTGAGAAAGTCCATCTATATATTAAAGAAGGCATAATGATAATAATCCTTAAAATTCCATGACATAGTCACAGATTTAGATTTCGATGAGAACATACTTTAACTATGTGAAGAAATTTTTTTGAAGAACTTTGAAATGAAAGATCTTCAGAGACATAATGTGTTCTTTAAGTGGAGATCTATAGCAATATATCCAAGAAGGCTTTTGGCCTAAGAAGGCTTATGTCGACTGAGTGCTAAATAAGTTCAAAGTGTAGGGATACAAACCTAGTATTGTCTTTGAAATGAGGGGTTGAAAGCATGAATAAGTTACATCTCTTAAAATAGTACAATTAGATGTTTGATTTACTTAGAGGTTTGTACTAAGCTTGACATTGCCTTTATGGTTAATCTTCTTGTCAAGTATTTGACAAATCCTAGTTATGAGCATACGGTTATAGAGAAGAAAGTATTGTGCTATAACTTCTTTATGAAAGTAGATAATTTATTCCATAATTGATCTTTATGATCAATGACTCTTTAGGAAGCAGGTCCTTTTTTTTATGCTATTGATCTTTATATGAGGTTAGTAGTCTCATTTCACAATTCAATTAAGTGTATAGAGTGCTGTTGAATGCCTTAAATGGTTCAGTTGAATATATGCAATTTGTTATAGTAAACTATAGTATACGTCTGATGATCAGTAGTTTCAAATTTAAAAGGGCAACCAAGATGCTAAATCAGTCATGTATACTCAATAGATTTGGCACGCTACTTCTCAAAATAGAATGAATACTTGCATTATAACTGTAAAATTATATTATATAGCTATAAATTTAATATTGTATGAAGTAACAAATATGCAATGTGCCAAGCAAAATTTTCAGTACAATTCCTATACACCATTATCAACAATCTGTTTTGTCTAGAACAGCCAGTGCTTCTTCTTTGGTCTCGATGGGATTGGCACATCTAAAGAGAAAACAAGCAACAGTTCGGGGATCAAAACTTTATTATCCAATCAGTGTATGAATAAAATGTGAAGTAAACCTTCCTGATATACCAACTTGTTTTACGAGAAACGCACCTCGGATTTCATATAATGAGTTGTAGTGAACCTCAGACCAGAAACTTAACCACAATTCTGCATCATTTAGCAGGCAGAAAAAGAAATCTGTAAGCGTTCTTGTCCTCGATGAATGCTTGAATACACGTAACTAACATCATTTCTAACTTATATGACTATTACACTTCTTTGTATCTCGCCACTAGTTAACAACTGTATTCACTGATGTGCAGAAAGCAGAAACTAAGCATCCTATTCCATGACAGTTGAGGGGTATAACCAAAAATGATGGAACTACGAAGCAAATTTTTAGATAGAAGTGTCAAATATGAAACACTCGGCAGGTGGTATCATAGGTCTTATTATACTGGCTCGCATATCTGATACTGAAGTTAGAAAAATTCTCACCACACTTTGGCGGCTGGTATAGGGGCGTGATTTCAATAAAGCAAGTATCTCTGAATGATGTCAGAAGGCATATCTTTGCTGCAAACTGCATACAAAGAAGCAAAAATGAATTGATCATTGACACACTACAATAGCACCATGATTTTAAGTGAAGATGGCAATTATAATCAAAGTATTTCGTTTAGAATTAAAAAATCCCAGAAGTGTATGATTTTTGCATGAAAATGCAAGTCTACTCGAAGTATTTCAATTGGAATAAGAAAACCCCAGAAGCGTATTGTTATGGTTCTTAGTCAAGGGGATGTCCACGAAAATATCTAACAGTTTCTGTTATCTCAAATTCATATTGCAGTCATACCTGCCTTCAGCCATTCCCTAATTGCAGGATATATCAATTCTGGTGCTTCATCTATTAAGTAATTGAAGATTTCCCTTACTTCCCCATAATATCTGCTTGTATTATGTTTTGTTGTTTCTAATCCAAAAAATTTCTATAGCCATGGTATCACAGTTGCAGTAGGAGGCTGCAACCGCAATATGAAACAATGATGGACTAAGACTACTAATTTCCAAATTCTTCTCAATGCTGCAAGGCTACAACAGATGTTAATGACTTGGTTGTTATACTTTCTCCAGTTTGTCCCTTAGCAGTATAAATGCGTAAGTGCCACACAAGTTTAAGATGGCCTTCCAACAGTTTTAATAAATAATCAAGACATGTATAAACTCTGGCCAATGGAGAAACACTCAACAGGCCCACTTAAGAGTTTAAAGGCCAATAAACTTGGAGCATCATTCAAGAACTTAAATAATTTCTTCACCTTTGTCCACCAATTTTCAAGTATAGTTTTCTAATGGCATGACAAATTTGGTTATAAATTTCAGAAAGAAAATATGAGATAATATCGCATGCTCTAACTGCATATTATGTCTACTGCTATCTTAATCGTGTCTCAGCCAGTAATCATTGGATGATTGTTCACTTTGATGAATAGTAACAACATATTACTTGCCATAAGCAAGAAAGTCCGCATCATAAAGGGATAGTAAAAAGATTATCAGTCCAATTATGTTTTGAAGATTAAAAATGTAGTTGAAAGAGATATGTTGTCCACTTGTCACTTTTACAACAGATGGCTACATTCATGAATACCTGTGTCCATATTCCTAATTCGACATTCATTCTATCCATAGCTTAAACAAAAGATTCAATTAGTGGGCCAGATTAGTGGTGAAATTAAAAAGATCACAAATAAGGTGTATTATGTTCAAAGAGATATCGGACCTTATCAGCTGCTGCTTGCAAGGTAAGATGGTCTCCCCATTCACCAGATCTGCATTATACAATTATTTACAGAAAAAGTAAAGTAAAATCAGTACAACAAAATTTAGCTACATCAGCCAACAAAAATACATCTTTTTCACACAACAAAAAGTGCAATAGAACAATTATCAAAAGCTTCCTTAATAAAACAACATACTTTGCCATTTTCTTGTAATAGTGCTTATACTTCATCGGGACATAACCTTCATACAATGAGCGGTGATCTTTCAGCTGGAACAGGATAAGCTTAAACATTATGAGAAAATATTATCAATTCAGTTTTATTTGCTTAAACATCAAGCCATATCTTTGATCATCAAAAACCATGATTGTAACAGACGTGAAATCTCCTCATTAAATATAGTAACGGTACAACTATTTAGATAAATTCTTAGTAGACAAGGATCAGAATAGTAAGGAGACAAAAGTGACTATTGGTCTTTGATGAAGAATATGAAATTGAACTAACAGATATAAAAACAGGCGCGCAAATTAGAGAGATGGATTAAAGGAACCTGTGTGGCTGTAAGCAAAGATGACAGGTCAGCATGAGGAAACCATTCAATCAGTATAAATTGGAGGTCAAAGAAGATTAACTGCATATGGAGATTTCACTATAATTCTTTCCCCTCTAAAAACTGCAGATTCTAGAGATTAGTGTTTCATTAGCATCAGAGAAATGATTGACATGTTTTATGGTTAATTTGCAAGCTATGACATACTGTGGAAATAAGTCAGAAGCCAATTGTTGTAGAAACAACCAGTTTGTCAGTCATGGTAGCAAAAATTGATTTTACTGTTGGAAAAGATTAGGGCAATGCATCTACTTGTTTCCCAATTTAGCTATAATCTCATTCTATATCATAAATCTTAATGCTACTTATTCTAGGATCCTAATGCATGAAACATGATTTCATCATTGATGTATTTCTGAGATAAGGAGGCAACAGGGTAATTTGTTGACGCTTAGAAACAAATTGCAATGCTTATTCATTATCCAATCCAAAATTCTGCAACTGGAGTAATGATTTTTCCTCTCTAAAACTTTTAATGTACATACAATCTTCTTTAATTTATTCTAGACAAGATCTGAAGCGAGGACCTTGAATTCATTTTCATTAATTAAAAATACATAATCCTTTTCTCACTTTAAAGAATCTCCACCTGTTTTACAATTTCTTTCCGAATATGCTTGTGATACTCAGGCGACTTATACATCTGGTCTGAAAGCGCACGGAACTGCAGTAATAGAAAGGGAAAATAACCAAGGAAAATAAAAGCTAATTAGGTTGCTTTCCTGACATGCATATAAGAGATTGATTGAGAAGTCATGAATTCAATATTGGACTTGCCTGACAGTTTCCGTCACCTGAAACCTTTACTTCACATAGACCATACACGTTCAACCTGAAAAGGATTCAAGTGACAACCTTGACTACATAAAAAGTATAGAAAATGATTTCAGAGGAAAAAGAAAAAAGAAGCCCTGAAATTGTATTAAAGAATTGCAAAAGCAGATAAGTTCTACAAGTCTTAGCATTAATAATTTGTACTCAAGTCAGGGACACCCACAGTGAATAAAATTTCTTTCAATTAATATACTATGAGAAAAAAACTTTGGAATCTTCAGAGATCTTTCCTCAAATTCTTTAGGCTTTAATCCAACAGAGAGAGCTTAAGCATGTATATGACAGATTCAAACGAAGCAGACCAGTTGTAGTTGGCATGTCAAAATTATCGATTCCTCTCCTTGGCCTATATCAATCAACTAGTTGAAAGTAAGTGCTAGAGGTTTATGGTCAGCCTCAAAATATGTGTGAAGGTCATCTCAAAGAATGAGCACAGTCAAGTTTCCAAAAAGCAACCATGACCATCCAAGAATAACCCTCCTGTAATTTGACTTTACTTTTTCTCCACAGGATATATTTTTCCACTCCGCACACACAACAGATAGAGAACAATTCATACTGATTGTATATTGCAACACAAAAAAAAAAAAAAAGAAATCCAAGAAAAGAAAATTAAAGTTCATGAACTAAAATTCTACCTCTGGAGAAGCCTTTGATGATCCAAACTAGCATCATTTACGTTGGGGATGTAGGAATTTATGCGGGGAACATGCTGAATGGTGAAGATAATAAAATAGGGTGAGAATCATAGAATAAACAGGTACACGCATATCTTAAAGATCACAATCCGTACATAAAAGACATTCAAACATGAAATCTTGTAAAGCACCAAGCTTCGAAACATAAACTTCAAGCATAGGACAGAAAACACTTTTTAAGGAAAGAATGAAAAGTTACAGGAACAGGTGCGAGATTGGAGAGGCGTCTTGCAACAGCACCATCCAATTTTGCATACTCTTCTGAAAGTACAACAGCAATCATTCGATCGTCCTCCACATCTTGGTGGCTGCTATGGGAGGTTGATCTTGAACATTCTCCCACACTCTGTCTTTCATTCATCTTCTTCTTCTGCTTCGTCTTCTTCTTACTTAAGACTCTTTCAATTATCAATCATTCCAATGCACTGGGAAAACAGGGTAAAAGGAAAAAGAGACGCGAAATTTCAAAAAGGATACAGGAAGAGTAGTCCAAACAAAAAGCATAAATCTTACGACCCATCATGAATTTGACATAAGAAGGCAATGTCGACATTTGAAAGTAAACAGAGGAACCAACCAACCAGAATAGAATTTCAGATTGAAGAACCTTTATAGATAATATAAAAGTGAAAAGAAATTCAGAATCGATAGGAAACTACGGAAAGGAATCAAAGTTACCTGTGAAGGATGGACAAGAAACGAGTATATAAAATGGTATTAAATATGGGAAAAGAGAAGGAGATGACTTTATTTGGTTTGAACGAAAGATCCCAATGGGATAGATACAATACAGAGAGATGAACGGGGAAGGAAGATAGGTTGGTTGATGGATGACGTCATAATTTCTATGCATCTAAGATTGGACTTCCATTTCAATTTAAAGGAAAGAAGAGTTTGTCTCATGGGACGTGCGCGCCGCGCCCGTCATTGTTTTCACACGTATCCGTAGACAGGACACGGTACATACACTAAATATAAATATTGATCAACTACGATGGTGTGAGTAGTTCAGTATTCTCATTCTTTAATCAAAGATCTCAAATTTGAGTCTTAAAAATAGAAAAATCTATTTGGCCAGCACTTTATTCTTTACGGGCTGACCCCGTGCAAGCGAGGATTAGTCTGTGAGTGGATAACTTAAAAGTGTCTTCTCATAATTGGAACCCTCCTAAAATATACCGTGAGTTAACAAAAAAAAATATAAATATTGAATAGTCTTAGAAAAGTCAGAAGACAGAGAGGCAAGCTGGAGCTGCCCTGTTTTGTTTATTTCAACGGATGCAATCGAAATAATCAAATCCATTATGTAATTGTTTTGGTTGTTCGGATGTTACCTTCAGTTTGGTTTCTCACGTCCAACAGACTCGTCCTGCCTTCACTGCATTGTCTTCAGGTAGGTACTCAGGCGTGTTGATTCTGTCACCGTCTTTCTGGAAAATAGGAGGCAGCTCTACTACTTGACTCTATTTTTATTTTTAAATTAAGTAAAAAAATATTATTGTTTGAACTTTTTAGTTTTTATTTTAGTTTCTTTCGGTTTTTAAATATTACAAAACCATAAAAATTAATTTTCCTTTCTATTTTTAAAATCTGATTTACTATGGACTAAATAAATATTATTTAATTATTTAATATATTAATTATTAATAAGAACTATGAATATTATGATATATTTAATTAACTAAAATTAATTATTAATATGAATTATGAATAACTTAATTTTACTTAATTTTTGTAATTAAATTAAATAAATTTAATTAAATTTAGAATATCTTCAAAATATACAAATTTTAAATAAAATTTGATTTAATAATTAAAATATCTTTAAAATAAATACTAGTCTTTGAATTATTTATTTCAATACAATAAAATAATTTTATTAATAATTAATTTATTTTTAAGTTTTATATATTGAAGAGACCTTACATCGTAACATTGAAAAGGCTACTTGGGAACCCGAATCGATGATTAGAACTCAATACCTACAACTATTCAATACAGGTATAAATTTTGATGACGAAATTATTTAAAGGTGAAGAGAAATCTAAGGCTGCAATATATACCCTAGAAGTATTATAGTATGTCTAGGGTATACTAAGAAGTGAACATAAAAAACTACGTATATCTAAATATGGTAAGGACATAATGGTAATTAATTTAAAAGATAGGGGTAAATTTGTAATATTTTCATTACAAATTTATAAGGTTGGATATGAACCAATGAGATTGAAACATATGTGTAAGAATAGAAGAGTAGGGAGAGGGACATGTATGGAGTGTTTTAGCTCCTGAATTTCATCTTCTCACCTCCTTTCCATTTCATCTCCTTAATCACATCATTTTGCATAAGGAATTAAGCTAATCCTAAGTGAAAATCAAGGTAAAAGTTTGTGGTTTTTCTTCTCATCTTCATCTTTCTTGCTTTGCTCATGAAAAGCTGGAATTATAAGGTTGGATATGGGATTGAGATATGCATTTATGGTGCTCTAGTTGGTGAATCAAGCAAAGTTAAGAGGGAAGAGAAGGAGGAGTACTAAAAGAAGAGCTAATTAGCAAATTTCAAGATTTTAGACTCCACTTAATTAATTTATATACTTGAGTATATCTGAATGTGTAAAAAGATTGATTTAGGCATGGAATGGTTTTTAGAATGGAGATTTGGTGTTACTTTGCTTCAATTAGTTGAATATGACAAGAGAGAGTCATGTTTAATGAAATTTTATCTTAGGTTTTTCATTCACTCGAACCAATCGTATTGTTTTCGCTATAAATCAGTCTAAAAATCTCTAAATTGGATGATTCTAATTGGAAATGAAACTTAAGCATATAACTTAAATTATCTAGAAGAGACCTGGATCTAATTCTGATTGCATGATATTGGAAATTGAGATTGAAAATAATGACCTAATGTTGCTCCTGTATAGGAGCAGCTTCTGATGTTTGTTACTTTCTCATGACTTAGAAGTCCAAATGGCCTGATCTTTGATGATATAGAAATTAGAGACATATGGGAACAAATGTTTAGAAGACCTTAAAGCCTAATTTGAATGACTGCCATGTGAAAATCACAGAACAAGTGGAGATTATTGTGTGATTTGCTTCTGGACTAATTTGTTTGCCTATTTTTAGACCCCCTGTGTGCTTATCCCATTTTGCACTATTTTGAGTGCTTTGCTTCCATTTTTCTTTCACCGAACTATATCGAAACCTTTTTTAATGTTCATGAAAATTTGCAAACACCTAGAAATAAATGAAATATGACTTACTATATTTGAATGGGGGTGATTAAACATTGAAATTTAAGATTGAACATAATGCATGCTAAAGGAAATTTACATATATATATAGATGATTTATATGCATATTTATTGCTTAGTATGACCATACAAGTTTACTTACAAATTTTATGATTTGAAATGAATATCATATGACTTGTCAATATATTAATCATGAAATTGTTAAATGATTAAAGAAAATGTGACAGTGCCTGCTTCATTGTCTTGGTGATGGATAGATAGGCATTCCTATAGGGTTACAATACAATTGTTACAGTTTGAAACCATTGGTGTCTTTATTTCGAGACTATAATGTCTCTACAACTCGATACCTCTGGGTATCCACAGTTTGATGCTTTCGGATATCCATGGTTTGATATCTTCGGATATCCACAATTCCTATTATCCACACCTACAGGAAATGTCTAGGCTTAACATGGAAAGGAAATTTAACAGTCATAATTAAGAAATACAGTAGTACAATATGAATAATTTGTATTGATGAGCTTTGAATATCAATATTTGGCTTATAAATGTGCATTTTGATGTATGGATAATATTAAAGCATATTTGCATTATGTACTTTGCTTAATTATGTCATCATTGTTGACATGAGTTTATGATATTCGTGAATGTATGTGTGCTTGGTGGATGATTGTCGTGACTAAATGTTTCCTTACTAAGCTTTCAAGCTTAGCACGGGTGTTAATCTGTGTAGGACAAGTAATATGACTAAGGCACATGGATCATTTGTAGAGACCAAGGCCAACCGTTAGGAGTAAAAGTACCTCTGAATGTGTCTTTTGATTAAAGAATGGGTTGTTTATGTAATGAAGAAAATTGTATTATCATAACAGTTTGTATTTAAGTATTTAAGTTGTGTGTAATATCTCTTTTGGATTACCATATTAATGGAATAATGTAATACTACTTTTAAATGATATTGTTGAGGGATATGAAATTTTGTAATATGTACATGTATAACATTGAATAGAATTGTATGTCATGAATGTACGTATAGGAATTTTGGGTGCCATGTGTGTGGGTGGTTGTAAGTTCCGTATAGGGGGTGTTACATTTTGTGGTATTAGAGCCCAGTTTAGATAGTTCTAACCAATAAAAGTCTAGTAATTTGTGATATTGTGTGGTGTTATGTTAGCCTAACACAGATGTCCCGATTTTCTTATAGATAGTAGAAATGGAAAGATATCGTGAAGCTAAGGAGGAGTTAGTTGATAGTGTGGTAAGGAAAGATCAATTAGTTTTGGGTATTCCTGAGCCTCTAAATGGTGAAGTATTGGTACCATCAGTACCTGGGGAGATGTTTCTAAAGCTCTCCTATGATGTGTTGAGATTGATGGATAGAATTGTCGTGCCTAAAGCTCCTATAGAAGCTTTAAGAAAGCATTAGGCGAAAGAATTTGTGGGCGTGACTTTAGAAGAATCAGATAAAGCAGAATATTGGTTAGAGCACATATAGAGGATTCTAGATGAGATCAGGTGTCCACTCGTAGAAATGGCCATCTTTCCTATCTATCTCCTACAAAGGGCAGTTACGATTGGTGAAAATTTGTCCTACTGCATCTTTAGCCACCTAACCCTCTGACTTGGGAGTTCTTTACCCAAAAGTTCAAAAAGAAGTATGTTAGAGAAGCTTATAAATAAATGAAATGAAGCAATTTTTGAATTTGAGACAAAGAAACCTATATGTGGTTGAGTATGAAAAGGAGTTTAGCCGACTTAGCAAGTATGCTCTAGAGCCTGTTCTGACAAAGGAAATTGGACGCCAACATTTTGAGGGTAGATTGAATGATTCCATCCAAGAGTACTTAGTGGCAATAACTTCTTTACAACAGGTGAGCTACTATCAACTAGTTGAAGCAGCTATCAAAGTAGAGAAGCAAGAGACAACCAAGAGAGAAAGGTCACAAAGGAGAAATCTGTCTAAAGGTGGCTTATCTTCAATTAAGAGGATATGAGATTTGTAAGGTGCATCCCCAATATAGTTAGTCTATAGCTTAGCCACTAGAGAAAGATATCAAGGGAACTCCACAACATTTAATACTAGTAGAGGCTCCTCAGCTAAATAGGGAGATAGACCATTAAAGTGCCCACATTGTACCAGGAGACATTGGGGTAAATGCAGATGGTTAAGTGTAACATCCTACTACTATAGAGTATATACCCGAACATC
>JANPWT010000007.1:21192083-21202762 GCA_024678245.1 Erythroxylum densum
TAAAACAAATCATGAATTCCTAATTTTTATTAAAACATTATTAACAAAATTTACCAAAATTTTTATAAATTAATTATTATTTAATATAATCTTGACAATCCACGACGTCTATTGAATTAGACGTCGTAGAATTTCTATTTTCTGCGACGTCTCCACAACTTCGTTAAAACTCATACAATAAAACGTCGGGAATTATACGCCACTTTTCTGATGTCTTCATTAACGTCGCAGAATCGCTATGCCATCTACGACGTTTTCACTCAGACGTTGTAGAAACCCATTACCTACTCCGCTATCTACGACGTCTATTGTGACGTTCTAATAGACATCGTAGATAGTTTTCTGCGACGTCTTAAGGGATTCTACGACTTCTATTAGACGACGCAAAATGTATGCTTTTGTTGTAGTGACTATTGTTGCTATTGATGTTTGAGAACAAGAGTTTTCCTGCTGAAAGCTTTGTTTCCAAAGTTTCCGCCGGAAGCAAAGATTAATTGTCCCAAAAGTAAATGTTCCAGAGACTTAACACATATGGAATTCAAATTAAATTGAGTACAAGGGCAATCCCCGGGTCTTCATGCCTGTTCTTGTGGCATTAATGCTGTTGAATGCGACAGGAATAGTAATTAATTGTTGACAATCTTGGCTTTCCTTTTACCAGAACTTGGCACATTCATGAGGGTCACAACACTGTGCAAAAGATTCTTCATTGACTAAGTCTTTTCTCAATAATTATTAACATAATAAGGAGTAGACCAATCACAAGAAATCTTTGCCTGATTAGTGAATGGAAAATCTTAAAATTAAAAGGAGAAAATCTTAGAGGAAATATTTCTAATCGGAGCAAATGCACTAATTGGATGCCCACAAAGTGCTCTGACAACCTTTTGTTACTACCTTCTCATGTGAAGAAGGCCTTTTCATGTCAAAAGCCATGACATATGTGAGAATCCTTATTAGTATGATATATGTCTCTGTACTTACTACTGGTTCTCTCAATGCATCAAAAAATCCAAACTATACACTGAACTGTACTAATTAAATTGAATTCAAAGGTTCAATTGCATGCTGAACGCATATGTTTGGGGGGTTAAGAGAATGTCGACTTTCTCACCACATACAAAGTCATCCTCGTTGATTTTGTTTTATGCCACAGATTTAATAACAAATAAAATAGCTATTTTCACTTGATTGGGATTACGTGTGAACGTGCCTAAAGATGAAAACACATAGACGCGTAGATAGGGTATAATAGTGACTTAAAAATAGCATGTGAAATGCAAATTCAATATAAAATCAGAGATTAGTGGTACGACAGGCTGCCACAAGATTCTTGTATTATGTGTTGAAATTCAGAGTTTATACATTGGGATAAGCTACTTAATTACGGAGAAGCTTCCATCTTTAGCCCATCAACATAAGCATCTATCATATTTAGCGATGATACTTGTCAGGAGCCAGCCGTCTGGCGTGAAACTTGAGATTAACTTTTACGCAAGAAGACTAAATCCTTCCATTACCGAGTTTTAGGCAGATATCTATGCATACTCAAATATACTTTGATCAACTTGGCCAGAAAATAGAGTCCGAATTTTTTATTCAATTTTATAATATCTTATTCTGTCTCATGAATGTTAGTCATTTATTTATATGAATCCCGCATAAATAAATGCGGGATCTGCAGAAATGAATAGCTGAGATTTATGAGACAAAATAAGACATTATAAAATTAGGCAGATAATCCTGTCTTAAGAAAATTAGCCTTTCAAAACTTTGTGCAAAGTTGTAAAATGGTTAAATGACTTGTGTTAAATTTATGGCTTAATTTTAAATTATTAATTTATTTACACATTATTTATAATTAAAAGTTTACTCAATATGCATAAAAATTGGTTAGGAGTACCTCTATTACAACAAGCCGTATATATAAACATGTAAACTCACTAAATTAGAGATTACAACACATTTTCTCGTATAACTCTCTTGATACTGAACCTTTTGATTATAGGTTGAATACTTGACCAATTGATGGACGTTTTTCTCTAAATTGACCTCTTTAAAAATTAAAAAAAAAAAGAGGAAGAGAAAAAGCCGCCCGGGGAGCGGCTATTGGGTCCCCATTTTGGAATATCGTGAATCAAAATTTATTTAAGCACTACTTAATTAAAAAAAAATGACAAAGAAAAAGTAGACCTAAAGTCATATGGTTCCTTCCGTAAGTGCTTATGCTTCCTATAAATGCCCTGGCTTTCTTCGTTTTCTTTCATAAGGGTTTTCTTTCTTCTGTGAGGTCTCACAAACCTCGCAGAAACAAGAAAACCCAACCATTAATGTTCATCCCCTAGATTTATTTGTATCAATTGCTTGATATATCTACCTACACTAATTCATCCATATTGCCGTGTACTATTTTGTTAAGTTTGTGTGTGGAGTTATTTTGTATTTAGCTAGAAATGGATCATCAGGTGCATTATTCCAGGGTGAGTTCCATGGTAGGGAAGAGGCTGTGGAATGTGGTGAGAGTGACATTGCTGATGATGAGGAAAGGGTTGATGTCTAAGAGAAAGTTGATAATGGACTTAAATCTCATGATGAAGAGAGGGAAGCTGCTAAGGAAGTCTCTGAGTAATCTCATATCCCATCATCTTCATCATGAAAACAACTACAGCAGCAGGGGTAGTAGTATGGCACGTGGTGGCTACGGCATACAGGAGTACGAGTTCTCGTGCAGCAACAGTCCGAACCCTGTTTTTTTCCACGTCCCAGCTGGTAAGCGCAAGGTTCATCATTATTTCCCTTGCGTCAACCTACCTCAAGTGGTCGAAGAAGAGGAGGAAGAAGAGGAGGGTTATTATTCTAGTACTGGTCCAAATAAGGCGGTCGTGATGGTTCCAAAGACACCCGAGCCTTACGTGTTCAACTTTTGCTTTGATGCTTCTGATTTGGCTCCGGGAGAGAAGCGTAGCCCTCTTCTATCTCCTTTCGCTGTAAGGGTGTCAAATTATTCGTCGGAAGATGATATTGAAGAGAATGATAACGTTGGTACTGGAACTTGTCGACGACAAGTTGACGATGAAGCTGAGGAGTTCATTAAAAGGTTCTACGAGCAGCTAAGGGTACAAAGTCGAAAGCAATTGCTGCGTGATGCTTGAAAGTACATACTTGATGAGATGCTTGAATGATAGCTGTCACATGACCTAATCGTTTTCAGCATCAAGTTATAATATGGAATCTATGAATAATGAATGAAGGTTTGTTGATAGGCATAGCAATGATGAGCATGGTTACGATCATTCCTTTCCTTCCATTTCATTGTATTGGACGCTGTTTTTAAATAATTGCTATTATGCGTACCTTGTAATAAGACTTGCATCAATTTTAACGCGCACTTTCATGAGTTCCGTTTTGCAAAAATTTTTCAACGGAAATTGTGTTAAGGCCTGAGAAATTTATGATCAGAAGAGGAAAATTATCGAAATTAGAACGTTGGCAGTGTCTTTTCTTTGACGTCAAAGGAAGGGGTGGCTAGTCAATCATTTTTCTTTTTGATTCGAGGAAACCGCATAGGCGGATCAAACGGGCACACCTCTCTAAAGGCTCAATTGACGCATCACCCCACAGGCGAGCCAAGCAGCCAGCAAATCATGATAGAGGGCATTTGGTGTCCACTCCTTTTCAGTTTATTTTTTATTTGTTGCTGCATGTTTCGTGTTTGTAAATAATATGTACGGTTGCTTCCTAAGTCGCTTTTGCTTTTGCTTTTGCTTTATGAAAGTTGTTTTAGGCTTTCAAGTAATTAAGCCCCACTGTAACATTTTCACCAACCTCGCACCACCGTTTCTTCTTTCTAACGCTAACAAAACCATACTTTTGCCAACTTTTCACAGACAGAAACCCATCATGAAATTGGCCTCCTCTTTTCTGCTTTAAAATGTTTTAGTTATTTAACACAAATTAGGCTTGCTCAAATGCTTTAGTTCATTTAAAATACAAAAATAATGCAAGTTCAATGACTGGAAACCTCATTTACATAGTTTCCATGTTTATATAGTAAAAATGTTACCTTTGAAGATTGAAGTCAACTAATTAAGCAATAATTCAAGGAGGGTATGGTGTAATGTTGGTGTTGCTTATTGATTAGAACATCTTTCTTGACGTAGAGCAAATTATATTTATACTTATGCATTATTCTGCATTGGACGGAAGGAATAATATTTAAACCCAGAAGCAAGGTGGGGATGAGTTGTCCACCAACAGCACAGGGGCATCTCTATGTTCACTCCTCTTCTCTATAGATAGATGAGGATGTTGTAGGTAGCAAACAAGTTACTTATCTAACTATTTTAATAACATTTTTAGCTGTAAGCTCAATTAATTTTATATTTTAAAATCAATTAAAGGAGGAATCCATCAATTGAAATTATTGTGAAGAATATACTCAATCAATTGTTAAGGTAAACAAACTCGTTCCAATTATATTTGAAGTATATATTTAGATTAAGCATATGTTCTTAAATTGACGTTTCTTCTAATTAAGGATAAAGATTCCAAGTAATGGCCTCCGACTGTCTAACAGCACGTTGATAAACTAATAATAGTAATGCTATTGTTAACATAAATGTGGACAGTCGATGAATAAAATTAATCATTTGAGTTTATATAAAGTACACGAGTACGTGTTTTGTGTTACCCAATTACACGCTGTCTGGATTTTTTAAAATTTTAATTATGATATCTATAGGGAAAGCAAACCACAAACCCATCTGTCCCTGTTCACCAAACATCTTCATCGTGATTCTGTGATGTTCTCTACTCTTGACGATCCATACTTAATTGTTATTTATGTATTTTATTCGCTTCTTTACCCCACCGCAACTTTGTTGAGCCCATACATGGACGTTGCAATGTTGAAGTCTCCAACAACTACTGCCTTCTTAATTTATAATTGTTTGCGGAAATATTAATTGAGAGAATATGTTTCAATTCAAGACATTAGATAAAAGTATTAATTACAATTAGTCTAAATGTCTGTAAAAAATTCTTTAAAGTCTTTTAACATGTCTTCATGTACTTTTCAAAATTTGTAAATAGTGGATTCTAGTTTGAAATCTACGTACTCTCTTCGAAAGGCTTGTAAGAGATCCAAGAATACGAAACAATATTAAGGTTATAACTGAATCGAAACATACTCAGACTTAATTTATATAAGCTTATCTTGGCTTCAACTCATACATCAACTTTCAACTAAAGGCCAATTATGAGGATAGGCTGCAAGCCATGGAACTTAGAAACTTTTTGCAAGTTTAGTCTCATTATTAAGAATAAATAAACATATTTGTCTTATATTTTTAAAGAAGTGTTGCTCAACTAATGTTTTATTTCATAGATTGATATTATATATATTATTCAGGTAATTTACTTAGTAGTTGATATCTTTATATATAGTGTGTTTTATATGAATTTTATTATATTTTATATGTAGATCATTTTTGTATGTGAAGAATTTAAGGAATAAACATAAGATTTAGTGTAACTTTTGTCACAGTTGTCTAACCGAGGTGATTGAAAAACTAAGTCAATGGAAAATAACTTTGTAGAAGAATTAAAAAGCAAATTCTAACTCAAAGATATTGAAAGGTGTAGAAGTTTGAGGAACAAAGTATAATTAGTGTGCCTAGCTTTCGCTAAAGTCTATGAGCTGAGATATAGTACAAAATTGGCATAGAATTGATTTAAGTCTAACGCTAGATTCATCTTTAAAGTTAAGAAAAAGAGAAGTAAATAAGACAGACATCAGTTATGAAAGGTATCAATATCCAGTTCTCATACCTAATTTACGAGGAATTATATTTCTTCAAGCTCAAGTCATCAAGAACTCTATTTTTGTAACCCTAAATATAACTACTTGTATTAGAATTAACTTAGGGGACTTCTAGCCAATCTTGAGGGAGATTTTTCAAGAGTTTCATGATTTTTCATTCTTTCTTGGTATTGAATGAAGATTTGGGGCAAGATTGAAGAAGACTGGTAACAACTTCTACCAATTCTGTCTTTGTTCTACACTTTTCTTTGTGTTCATATTTGTTTCTTTGTGATTAGTTTGTATCATGATTAATAACTAGAAATCATAGTTAGGGTTAGAGGTATAGCATATATAGATTTTTCAATTATCAACTTATGATCTTAATTTTTAAGTTTATTCCTAATCGCCATCAATTCAATCATAGGGATTGTAGGAAGGACTAAAAGGTGAAGTATGATTCGGGCACTAAGAGAATAAACACATTAATTATATAGAACAATGGTATCCTAAACTTTATTGATAGCCAAGTAATTAGCCATGCTTAATGATTTTGATTAGGTTAAATTATGCATGTACAAATGATAGGAATCTAATTAGATATACCTATGTGCCTTTTCAAAGGGCCTATATATATTTTCGGTTAATTGTTACTTCAACCAAGATAATCAATCTTGCTTGATAATTGGAATTTCACATAAGCAAACCTCGAAACTCTAATGTTTGTCTTATTGATTATTTTGTTGTTTTCTTTAGTTTAGTAATTACAATTCTTAAATCAACTCCTTATTCTTTTTAATTTTCTTATTTCACTATGACTAATAACTTTTGTGATTAGTTCTTTGTAGATTGGTATACTAGAATCACTCTAGTTTTATTTAGCTATCTATTATTGGTTATGTGTATTTATATATTTAAAGTAGATTAAGTTTTTAACATCATTTTTTAGGAACTAATTTTCACATTTTTGTTAAATTTATTTATTTATATTTTATTTTATTTTATACTTTTGATATTTTTTAAAGTTTTATGTAGTTGATATGAGATAGGATATTTGAAAGTGACATTTTGGATCCCCTAATTCAATTGGACTCTAAAATTGAACACAATAATAACAAGAATAGAGTGAAAAGGAAAGAAGAGGTGATTGAACATAACGATGATATGATTTTTGGTATAGAACAATAACGACCACAAAGGATAAGTGTGGGGTACATCCAACTTTTCGTGATCAATGTCAGCTCCTTATACATTAGATTAAGTCAAAGGGAGAATAATTGTGGGCTGTAACAATTATATCTTCCTTTAATCCTGACCTTAATGAGTCATTTAGAAAATACATGATCATATCCATTAATAAGGTTTATTTGGTGATCCAAATACTTCCACTAAATGGCCTTATATAAGATGAGTTTCAAATGAGATGATTTCCTTATTAAATGAAAGAGCGAGATAGAACTTAATTGTTATCAATGGTTATGGACTCTTTGAGGAATAGAATCAAGTGTATGATGCATTGATGATGAGATTTTTCCCCTCTATACAAGACCAATGAATTAAGGAGGCATATTAAATCTTTTACATAGAACAAATGAATGCATTTCATAAAGCTTAGGAAGATAAAAATTTATGCTTAGCTAGTGCCTACATCACCATACTTATTGTAGTTGGTTATGGGATTCTTCTGTGATGGCCTTAACCTAACATGTCAAACCTTGTTTGACATTGCTGTGAGAGGTACAATTTAAATAAAAACCATTGAAGAGGTGAAGGCGATCAAACAAACTTTGGTAAGAAATTTGACAACCAAAGTGATAAAAGGGAAACCAAAAACAATCCTTTTCAATGTTCAATTAGTTTCAAAGTATCCAATTGAAGGCGCTTATGAATTGATACATAGGTAATAGGGACATAAGCAACCGATGTAACATGTATAGGCATCCTTCTTATGTATGTTTAAACATAGAGCCAACCTTAGGCTATTATAAAGAGACAAATTACAGGGTTGCTTTGGAGGAAACAAGAAGTAAATGTCCACTTTTCCTATGGATATAATTTAAGGTGGAGGAATCATTTAAATCTTTTATAGAACAAAAAAGAGCTAGAGTAGGCAAGCCTACAGTACTATATAGGTTTTAATAAATACCCCATTTTCTATAGTCATTACCGTGATAGGGAACTATTATAGAAGAGATGCTTAAAGAGTTTATTATTTTGTGGGAAAAATAAAAAAGGTAATGCAATTAATCATTGGAATTATTTGCAATTTGGAGATGTAAGTTACCCAATTGGCTAAGAAAAAGGAAAAAGAGGTCACAAACAAACTTCAAGTAGTAATATGGTAGATCCCATAGATTAAATGTATGCTATCAACTTAAGGAGTGAAAAAACTCTTAGTACTAACACTAATAAAAAGAAGGAAGTGAACTATTAAGAAAATGTAAGTAAAGTGAAACAATATAGAGAGACCAAAACAAAATCTACATCAGCTTCACCTACATATGGTTTGATATTGGTCTGGATTTGGAAGAAAATTAAGATAAAACAAAATTGACATTGATCTTACACTTGTTTAGCTCAATGTCAATATATAGCTAGGTAGTAAATTGGATAGAAAGATCAGCATCAATCTTAATTACATCTAACATTGATCTTCAAGAGATAACTAGAACTTTTGTAAAACCTTATATGTCACCCATTCCATACCCTAAAAGATTGAAGAAGCAAAAAGATGAGTACAACTTCAAAATTTTCTTGTATATTTTCAAAAATTTTCAAATGAACATCCCTTTGACTGAAGTATAAGCTCAAATGCCATCTTATGCAAAGTTTTTGAAGGAGACAGTCTTTAAAAAAATCAAACATTAAAAGTATGCAATGTTATCTTTAATTGAGGACTTCAATACAATATTGCAAAACAAATTGCCTTTAAAGTTAAAATATCTAAAGAGTTTTGTGGTTCGATGATATTTTGGCGCTTTAGATTATTATGATTGTTTATGCAACTTAATATTAATTTGATGCCTTTATCTCTTTTTAGGAAGCTTAAAATCAGAGAACTAAAACCCAATACAATATCCCTTTAAATAATGGATCAGTTAGGGTAGTGGAAGACATATTTATTAAAGTAGAACAATTTACCTTTCTAACTGGCTTCTTAATAATGAGCATAATGTATGACATTGGGGTTCCCATCATCTTAAGGAAGCCATTCTTAGCTACTGGGGGGCGATAACTATTGTAGTTAAAGGAAATTTGTTATTATGGGTGGGGGACAATGAGGAAGAGTTCACCATATTTAAGGCCTTACGAGGTTTTGTCTTTGATAACACGTGGCAAAAAAATTGATATCATTAACTCCCTTATGCATGAGAGCTTGTTAAAAATTGCTTATGAGTAACCTTTTGAAGCATGTTTAGGTTTAGAAATGGATGATAACGAGGAGGATTCTAACATTATAAAGTGTGATTTGAGGCCAAAAGGGGAGAGTTATAATTCATGAGTTTTTCAAGCTTTTAATGATTTAAGGGAAGGAAAGTCTAATCCTTTATCCTTTACACAAAAAGTACTTGCACTTAAATTGAAAAAGTTACCTCCTTATTTAAGTCATACATATCTAGAAATAATATGTATCATGTTATTATTTCTTCTTCTTTGAGTTCTAAGCAAGAAAACAAGTTGCTTAGGGTTTTAAAAGAGCATAGGATGATAATTTTATAGACCATCTCTAACATTATTCCTATAGAAATTGAAGGTCAATGGTTAATAATTTAAGCATTACTTCAAGAGTAATAATATAAGTGACATTCACACATTTTCTTCTAATGACTAGTCTCCATTTGGAGGTTATTATAACTACAATACTAATTAAGAAGCCTCTTTCTAGAGGCAACCTAACATTCTAACCTTAAATTCTTCTGGTTTGTTATTTTTACCATTGGCTAATATTTAGTTTAATTTCTCTTAATGGGTAGTTATATAAAGGTCTTTCTTTGTGTTATACCTCATTGAACTTACACGTAATTTTCGGAGCACTCTCGACCTTCAATTCTATATCTGATTGGTTTAATATCTTATTTTTTTGGTTATTATAGGTATTTCCATATTTAAGTGTGAAAGGGTTTTAGTTTGAATTGTTAGGTTAAATTTTTTGAATTTTTATTTTAAAACAATCATACATATCATAATTCATGATTTAAAGGTCATAAAGGAGAAATATATTGGAAAGAAGGTGAAAAATTGAGTTTGAGCATGAATTAGGTATTATAGGGCGTGATTGACAACAGTTATAAAAGGATAAACACCAGTCTTAAAACAGTGCATAAATTGTCTAGATACAAAACAAAATTTGACGCTAGTTACGAAGTGTATTCTTTGCTGGTATCATAAGTAAGGAAACATTCTATAATTACAAAACAAGATCAATGCTGATTGTGAAGAGATTCTGGCATCGATTTCATTCTAAAGATTTATAATAACTAATCTTGAGCTTTTTTTCCACTACATTAATGATTTTATACCTGCACACATACATATATATAAGTTTAAGATGCTTTATGTATTATTTTGACTAACTTTTATCTTTTATTTATTTTTTTTAACTGAGAAGCTAGAAATTTGAATGCGTAATAGATACCATTATTTATGTGCATCCTCATATGTTTATGATGTGTATAGTTGAAGTTCATTTAAGTATTTCAAGATAAGAATTTCCTTTTCAATTGGGCATACTTTAAGGGAGTTTTTGTATATTATTATTTCCTTATTTTTAGTGCATAATATTCAAGACAATATTATTCTAAATGGGGTGGTTTAGAAAGTGATTAATTGTATGATTTTTAAATTTTTTGTTTGCTTAGTTTATTTTTAGGTTATGTTG
>JANPWT010000007.1:21309038-21322759 GCA_024678245.1 Erythroxylum densum
CATTAATAAATATAATTAAATTAAAAATATTTTCATATATATAAATTTTAAATAAAAATTTAAATTAATAATTAAAATATATTTAAAATAAAATAAATTTATTGATAATTTATTAACAAATATTACACAAAAAGATTAAAAATAAACTTAATTAATTAAAAATAATTCATCAACCATTCCAACTCCATGGATCTGGATGACCACGACCATGCCCATGCCCAGACCATATATGATTGTTGTAGTACTCGAAATAGCCCCCATATGATGGTGCTGAAGATGTCGTCCATTGAGGAGGAGGAGGAGGAGGAGGAGGCGGAGGCGGAGGCGGCGGCGGAGGGTAGCAACATGCTCCGTACATCACCGGGGGCGATGGATAATATGCAGGGGAAGGATACGGCCCAGACCCAGAGTTGTAGGGTGTCGGATAATTGTTCTCTGCCATCGTTAACAACGAGCTCTCAACCTCAACTCTTGGATAATCAATCTTATTGCTATTGTTATTATTAATATGATAATCTGATGATGATGATGATATCATGTCACCGCAACAACAACTATTATCACTGGGTTTCCCATTCCCATTATCAACCAATACCGCCATATACGAGAAATTCAGAATCCCATTGGCCTTCCCCTCACTGTCGCGTATCTGGTAGTTCACAAATCTCACGATTCCTCCTCTACTCTCCTCCACCATTTCCTTCACCGGAACCCTAACTTCTCCGATTGTCTTGTCACCAAACATAATCCCTTCGTGCCGTATCTCGAAATGAAAGAAGATTCCATCCAACTTTCCCCCGTCCTCTTCCAGGTCAAAGCGCATCTCCTGGTTCCATTCCGGATTGCCGTCTCCTTCGGTGTCCGTGCTTGTCCTTTGTCTCTGATCATTCGGCTTTGCGTTTCCGTCGCTGATGATGGAGACGGAGACGTAGATGGACAGTTTCTGGAAGAAATTGAAGGCGGTCACTTGTTTGCATGACACCACTTTTAGTTCTATGAATCCCATTCCTAGAAACCTAACTATAATTCGATTGTAATTGTGAAACCAAACCTAATCAAAACCCAGAGCGAGTGATGAGATCGGAGCAGGGCAGATCACAAAGAAACTACTTTTTCTTCTCTCTTTTTCTAAAGCCGATCAAAAATTTTGGGACATACCAACTGGAATATTCATAGGAGGTGCGCCCCTCTTTCCGATAAAATCCTGATAGCGGTGTGTTCTAAATCTAACGCTTGAAAAAGCAAGCGCAACGCGTTTTAAAGTCTGCAACAACCGAAACACCTACCTTTCAGAGATTCCAATGCGTGGTTTCTTTTTCTGTTCGTTTGTCTCTATGCGTATAGGTTACTGTATCATATGCTAAATACTAAATTACCCGTTCATCATAATGGATTAAGCCGAAGTCTGGCATCTTTTAATCAAAAACAAGGGGGTCCCACTCCCAGTACAAGGCTACAAAGAACAATCTCGATCTGAACCCTAATGTGTCCAGTGTAATAATTTAATTTGAATTCTAATATTTACAAAACAGATGTTGCGAGTACAAAAAATGTAACGGAATAATCCTTTTTTCCCAAATTTGATATAATATTTTTTTAATTTTTAAAAACAAAGGGGGAAACTAACATTATATTTAATTAATTTGTTAACCAAGAATTTACCACTTTCGATAATTTAAAGGAAAATATTTCCTCGTTTTTAATTGGTATTAATTTTGAGAAATTCTTAATTGAGAAATAATAAAATAGTTATTCACTAAATAAAATATTGGATGAAGTTAAACATTGTTAATACCTTCATAAAGTATTGACATGCTTGATATAGTACAAAGCAAATTCTTGTCCATAACTTTAAGTTGAAATGATCCAACCAATACCATTATTTATTAATGGCACTTCAAACTTGAACCAATTGAAAATATTACATGCAAAATTTCAAACTTGCAAGCATGTTATAAAGTGACTTAGGATCTTAGGCATATATAACTCCAATGAAAGTTATATGCATGAGGCTTAATACATGCATGAATTTTCCGGTATATTCTTTATTAGCATAAGATATAATAAGGAAAGGCGGTAATATGGTCATCGAATGCTAGGAGTGAAGTCCTAAAAAACTACCCCTAAAGAACTAAGGAATTATTTGAAGATATATTTTAAGATCTTTACTAATGAACTCAAACATCAAAAAGCACTGCAACTTTCAAATTGCCATAATGAATGCCTAAATCAAATTTTCAACTGCTTTGCTTTTGCTTTGGTGTACCAATAAAATAGAAAATGAGAACAAGAACAAATGGGGAAGATAAACAATATTGACTAATAATTTGAATGATGATATCTTCCATCATCTTTTAATTTCTTATTACTTATGCTTTGTTTACTTGTATATACACGTGGTTACTTACCTATATATTACAAAAATTGAAGTGTTTGTGTTGACTATATTTTACATGATCTTCATACTCATTTTGCATGATGTTCCCTCCTTATGTTTACAAGATCTTTTTATAACTTAATTTGAATTTACAGTCTTTTGAATTAGTTAAGTACTCTAATATTATTTAACTTTATTTGTGATTTGGCTATATCCAAGTGCATTGTCCTTTTGATTTGGCTAAAATTCTTTCCCCTTCCTTGTGAACATATGTAATGGCCCAATTTAGTGGTATAAAGATGTTTTATGGTATAAAGTTCCTAGTAAAACCAAAACTGAAATATATAAATGGCCAAACAAGTATTTTTGATAAAGCATATATATACCTCGATTATGTTTAGCTAGAGGAAAATATGTGACATAGGGATGGAGTTAGGATACCTTCAAGTTTTCAAAGCCTACTGTAGTGTACCTAGTTTTAAATTTAGTGAGTCACTGAGACTGATTGAATTAAATCAAAGTTATCTAAAGCTCATTAACCTTATGAAAATCAAACAAATGATTGATATTTATGTAACTCATTTGTTAGATACCTCAACCCTTGCACCAAAGATATTGTCTATAATTAGAGGAGAGGTAGAAGATAGTGAGGTAAAGAGGGAAGTTTTGGTATTAGGGTAGATTAAGTTGATGATGAACATGTTGACAAAGTTGGAAGGAGTTAGTGAAGGAATTAATAAAGGAGTTAGTGATGGAGTTAATGAAGACATGGATGATCATATCAAGGATGAGGATGAGGGTTTTATACAAGTTGACATTCCTTATGACCATCATCCAGTTAAAATTGACTAAACTAATTGTGTCCTTTTTATTAGTAGTGATGAATATCTAAACAAAGAAGAGCCTGGTGAACTATTACAGAGACTAAGTACTAGTATTAGGCATAACCCATCTAATGTGGCACCACATTAGAAATTAAGGATGGAGTTTACATCATCTAAAGAATATAGAGATTCTATTATGGATTATGGAATACAAACATGATACAATGTCAAGTTTAAAAAGAGTAAAAGCCATAAGATCGGAGTTAGGTGTATTGAGGGATACCTATTGGAGATGTATGTTGGTTTTGACAATAACGAACGATGCTTCAAAATGAAGATATACAATCCTCAGCATAATTATTTTACTACCAACAACTTAAATTGATTTCAACTAAGTTTTTTATAAGACATTTTAGGGAAAGAATTCTTGAGAAGCTTAGTATTTTGATGGCTAAGATGGTTAAGAATGTAGAGAAAAACTTATTATATTTGTTAAGTCAAGTACGTGCAGAGCAGCAAAGAGGAGATTGAGAAAAGAGGGCAACTCATTTTGTGAATAAATATGTCAAGCTACAAGGATATATACTTGAGTTGAGGAATAGAAATCCTGGTTCAAAAACAGAGTTACAATTGGCAAGGAATAAAGATACTTTTCTATTACAGGTATACAAAATTATATTTATGCATATCATCAATCAATTATAATAAGGTTATACATTTTTTTCATACTTCATTATCTCTTTCGTGCAATTCAAAAGATTATATATTTGCTTTGATGTCATGCGTTATATCAATATTAAATTAATCGCAAATGTATGGCATAGTTGTAACTAACACAAGCAAGTATGGGTCGATTCCACAAAGTCAATAAGTATTAGTAATTACCCTTCTCCTATTATATAGCCTACGAATTTGATGTTTGATTTTCAATTAAAAATAAAACTTAAACAAATAAACTAAAATTGGAAACAATAATGAACATAGAATACAACGGATATCACTTCGAAAAATCAATATCAAAGATTAGTGTCTAAGTCATGAATCCCCCTAAAAATTCTTAAATAATTAACCTTTTATTATGCAATTATTTTATTGATTATTAGACTATGAAAATTCTTATCTTATGTTAATAAATCTCTCGAGACTACTAATAACTAATTTATCAATTGATTAATAGAAGTCTTTCTAGTTAAAACCTTTAGGATTGTATTATTAATTTATGAATTCTACTATTAGGTTTGACCATAATCTAAAAGATTTATGTCGACGTATCTCTAAGTTTGCAATCAACTACTTTTAATTATAGTAGATCTATTCATATAAAAAATTTCTCAATCTCAAATATATGAAATCAAATCATGTACTAATATTCCATATATATTAGAACAAGAGTAAAATATGTAATTGAATCACAATAAATCAATCAAAATAATTGCATTGAATAGAAGATTAAGACATATTGTATCACAAAATAAGGTTCATCACACCTAAACACTAAAAATGTTTAGTTACTCACGATAAAAAATGAAATCAAATATAAACATGTAGAAAAAACTAATCGAAAACAAATAACTCATAATTCTATATATCCCTTGCTATTATATTTATTCTTATTGCAAGTTTGGATTTGATATAGCCTTCTATAGGATCTTTTTTTTATGTTAATTTTGTGTTTTCCTTATCTCTAGATCAAAACCATCACCTCTTTGGATGTTTTACATCTTAAGTCTGTCACTAAATTCGAATCCTTTTTGTTTGCCTCCACACACATCCTTTATAATAAAATTTAGGATTTTGGGGACATATATGGTCTGCTATACGGGCATGTAAGAGATCATGTATAATCAAAAACACATAAATTCATGATTCTACACGAGCACTAAGACTTATACAGGCACACACATGGTCGTGTATCTCGAAATTGCTTCAAAAATTCATTTTATGTCATGTTTTTATCTGAATTTTTCTCTTTTTAGTTCATAAAGGCAATTATAGCCTATAAATGCACTTGAAGAGAATCAACCACCAAAAATATGAGAAAATTACAAAATATCAAACAAAATACATCAAATATGAGTGTATAATTATAGTCCAATATGCATCTATCACCATGAAAAAAGGATGGAGGCATTTGAGGCAAATTTTTAGTATTAATGGTTGATTGTAAAGACATAATTCCAAGGCTAGTTATTAAGTGCAATTGGGAGGGATGATGATGGAGGAATGTATCCATTAGCTTATGTTGTTATGGAAGTAGAGAATACTGATTCATGGATGTAGTTATGAATCTGTTAGCTTCTAACTTGGAACTAGATAGTGATGAAGGGCTTACAGTTATATTAGATATGCAAAAGATATCTTATTCTTCCTATATTTATATTTAATTGTTTTGATCAGTATGGATGTTAATGGACTAGGTTGGGCCCAGATCACTCTTGGCTCAGCCCAGCCTAGCCCAATCCTTGGTTGGATGGCCCGCGGGCCAACTAGTGGTTTGATCTGCCCACCATCTTTATTTTTTAAAAAAAATTTACAAAACAATGTCGTTTTTATTATTTTGGTCAGGTCACGAACATGCCCAACCCGGCAGTGACCCGATCTAGTCGAATCACGTTGGCCTATGGCACGATCAACCTAAGCCAAAATCATGTCAGGCCAGGCTAGGCCAAAATTTCCATCCCTATTGAAGAGACATTACCATGTGCTACTCATCATATGTGTGCTAGACACATATACCATAATTAATATGTGAATTAGAAGGGAAAGGATACCTGGAAGTAGTTTTTGAATACATACATCGAAGATTTCACTGAATAGCTAAAAAAATTAGATATAAAAAAAACTCAAATGTGCATTAGTATTGGTTAGATATCTTAAGGAGAGGTAGGTAAGATGCTACTAGTTTTGTGAATCAAAATTCCTAATTTTTGAAAAAAATATGAGTAAAACCTTTAATGGGTAGATTTTACCAACAAAAGATAGGTCAGTTATCAACATGCTTAGAGCCATTAAGATCATAGTGATTAAGAGGCTTGTAGATAGGAGAGAATTTGAGGACGCTTCGAAGTCAAGTGTTGCACTGACGATTATGAAACAATTATAGAAGAACAAGAAAGACACAATGCAATAGAGAATAGTTGGAATCGAGATTAAGCATATAAAGTGTCTAAGGGTGATGACAAACATATTGTAAAGATTGGTAAATTCCATCCATGTAGTTGTTAGGCATCAGAGCTTTATAGGTATCCTTGCAAGCATATTATAAATGTTATTCACCATTTCAAGTAAAGCGTAGAGGCATTTGTAGATGATTGCTACAAGAAGGACAAATTTCTCATTCATATGGCTGTGTTGCAACTTATTAGGGGTGCAATTTTTGGGCCTACTTTTGTTACAAAAGTGATAAATCCCAATGTTTTAAACGTTGAATCGGATATCAAACCGATCAAAAAAAAGGTTTAAGGTTTAAAGATTTAATCGATAATAAATTGCTATAAAAATGATATATAATAAATAAGAAATAAAAATTAAAGAGTAACTAAAAAATAAAATATTCTAAATTTTGATCAACAAATACTAATATTTTTAATATCACAAAATTTAAATTTTATATCTTCATTTGTTATTTTAAAATTACAATTTATTTTAAACACGTTCTCTACTATTATATGAAAGCACTAAGTCCACAATATGAACAATAACAAAAGTAAAGAGGGTAAATAGGAGTACAACAAGAAGCTAATACAATTTCCATTATTATATCAAAGCACTAAGTCATCAGAGAAGCATAACAATAACAATAAAATTAAGAGGGCAACTATTAGTTCAATGAGAAGCTTGTAATGCTTTGACAAGCAAGGACCAACCTTTTCCTATACTGACTGGTCTCCTCCACAGCCATGAGCAAGAACAATCTACCAAAACCAATTATTCTTGCATTCAAGGATTTTGAGAGACTGTTTTCTAACATCACCATGTTTCTATCTCGGAGAAGTAGAACAGAGAGACAAAGAGAGATTGAGAGATGTTACTTGTTTTTAGTTCGGTTTGCTTCTAAAAGACTATTTTCAATCTCAAAACCCGCTTTTTTCCTTGCGATGAAGCTAATCCCTTCATCGAATCCTAGAATGATTTCATAAAAAACTGTAAACACTGCATGTTAGGTTTCAAGTTTTGGGATTTCTATAACAAGGACGGATGATTAAAGTTATGTATTGTTGAGAATTTTAGTTAAGACTGGGAAGCAAAGAGTTGAAGGAGAAAGACTTGTAACAAGGGTTCTTGAGTGTTAAAAAATCCATGGATGTGAAAGACCATTGGCGTTCTAAAATTTTTCAAAGGAAGGTCCAGAGTTAGGAAGAGAAGTAAAGAAGTGCTGCTATTGCTCGAAGGAGGAGAACATGAAACCAGTTCTTTACGGTTCAGAGGAAACCGATTGGTTTATTATTTAACTGCCAGTTTTCAATCATAGAGGTTAAAAGTGAAAATCGAATTGGAAACCAGTCTGATTCATACTTAACCCGGTCGAAGTTATGGTTCGGTTTTTATATCATTGATAAATCCACCACTAAAAAATGTCATGGCAAAAAGCCTAAAACAGCTAGAAGAAGAGGAATAATGAGCCTAAAAATTGAAATTTCCAAACAAATTGACTCAAGAAGGTCAAGTATACAAATGTAGAAAATGTGACCTTTATGGCTATAACACCAGAAAATCTAAGAATGAAGACTTAACTCAACCTCCTTATTAATCTTCACAAGTATAAAACATTCTTTGATTATCAAACCTTGAAATGATTACTATGTATTGCTTCATATATCAAACTTTTAATGATAATTATATCATATCTATTAGGTCATCACGAGGTCTCTTCACAAATTATCAGTGCTAACATAGTTGAATATATTGTTGCACTAAGTCAACAAAGCAATACTTTTTCTATATATGAGCATCAAATAAATACTATTAATAAAATGTGTGTGAGGTTTCTAGCTCTTCGCATAGTAATAAATAGAAGTATGGAGAGGTTGATATACATTCATTCAAGTTGTCTTTTAAACCTACAATTCTAAGGTTCAAAGGACAATCTAGTATCACTTTCCAATAATTTCAAGTTGAACCAGTGAGGAGGACAACATCGTTGACTCAATACATAAATAGCCTTGCCATTCAAATGCAAATAAGGGAGTTAATTTGGTTAATTCGTAGAATCTACATTATTGTTGTCTATATGTTATTAGAACTTTAGTTGTTAGTACTTTTGTTTATGGATCCAATCACTTTTGTAAATGGATGGATGTCGTGGTGTAATTATTTACTTCTTTAATGCTCTGATTATTTATTGTAATATAAAACCATAGAATATACTTCTTAATGATTGTTACAAATATTAATTAGGCTTCATGTTCTTCTACAAGTGGTTTTAATCTTTATGTGGAAATTGTCAAAACATATTTATATCCCATACACACGAGTCTAAATGTCCATTACGGCATCTTCATGAATAACAAAACAGTATTGTCATAAGACAATTAACCACAATCCTCTTTCATTCATCAAAATTCAAGTTTGAAACAAAAATATTACAATTTAGTGTCACATTCCCACAACAAACCCTATTATAACACTCACCATAGGCACAACAAACTTATTGTGATAGTCACTAAAATAAATTTCAACTCTTTTTTTTGTCAACAAAATAATATCTTCATTCACTAGCTTTATTTGTACCTCAATTTCCTTCTCCAATATACATATTTTTTCTTTAATTTATGAATTACTGCAACAATCTATCTCACTAAAATTTTCCATCATACCATTTTTAAAAAATTGCATCTTTTAACGTGAAAGATAATTAATAATTAATAAAATAAACATTAAGCATATATATCAACAATTTTTCCTTATTGAAAAAACACTTCTGGGATATTTAAGGCACCCATAAAATTTCCTTCCTGGGTTATTATCACTCTATAAATTCTTAGCAGGGCTCTTAAATCACAATAACAAACCACTTAACCGTCATTTGAAATTAATGTAATATTAGTTGAAGACATCACGTACATAGCTTTAGACGGTAGTTACAATTATCACACTCCAATTCATATATGAAGTGTCATAATTAAATTAAGCACAACATATTGAACTTTTTTCTTTGTATTGTTATTTTCATCGTCAATATGAAAGCATATTATGTTTGATCAATTTATAAAGTATAAATGTTTCAAATTTGTGTATGACAATTTTTAACAAATGGATCATATGATGAAATTACTTATGTTCAATAGTTTAAAATTCTCCTAGGAAGAAAACAATACCATAGGAAATTACCCTTTTATGACCAAGTTGACTATGATAATTTGGAATAACCAACTTAACTTATGTATATTCCATCTTTTTGTTAGCTACAATCTATTCATGTTATATTATTGAGTTTGAGGAATAAACAAAACAAACATAATAAACATACAAGGAGTTGGCATCAATTTACATGACCATTCACACACAAATATAATGCCTTAACTTGGATGGATAATTAGCAAATGGAATTGTCATAAACCTTCATGTTATATTTATTCAAATTCAGGAATAAACAAAACAATCATAATAAACATACAAGGGGTGGGCAGTAGTTTACAGGGCCATTCAAACACAAATATAATGCATCAGATGAGGTGTATAAGTTAGCAAATGAAAAAGGTATTATGGTTGAACAAAGGCTTATGTAGAGATTGACATTTAACTTTAACAAGTTTTCCTTGCTTGAAACTAATTCAATAACAAACAAATTAAACTAAAATCAAGTCAAGAAAGCTCAATTGGCCTGTCTAACTAAAAATTACATGAAATTAACGCAAGAAGAAAACAAACGCAGCAAGACAACAAACACAATAGTACTAATTCACAAAGATAAAAATAAGTCCACAAGAAGAAAATTGCATGAAATTAACGCCAATAAGACATCACCACCATAACTACACCCATCGACAACAAGTATGTTTGGCCAAAAAAATCAATGCAATAAGAAGAAAGTGCATGGTTTTACCGCAGAAGTAAAGGGCTGATATGAGACAGAAACCAAGACAAGATGGGCGTGAGGCCAAGAAGCAGTGTGCGATACTACAACAAAAGGGAGCGTTAGGGTTCATGTTACTCTTTTAGCCCCCAATATAACTAATTTGTATTCTTCTCCGTTACATTGAGGAATGGCCCTTTGTTTTTTGGGTTTGCAAAGGGCATTTATCGCCAGGGTGTGGGGGATTAGTGTACTTCGACACAGTGCATGAGATGAACAAATGATTCATTTCCTTTTCATTACGTACATGAATTAGAGCATTCTCTGTACTTAGAATCAACTGTGCAACAATAATATACAGCCTGCAAACGTGTTACATCTTTTCCAGAATATTAGAAAATAATGATTCGTACATATATATGAAGTCCTAAACAGCTACCCTCCATATCCATCCACCAAATCCCAAAAAATTATGTGGGAAGTAAATCTCTCATGGCTGCTCCTATCAAGGGCTGTGGGGAAGCCCTTTGTCTGAGTCGAGAATACTTACAGCATCTTCATTTATCGAGCTTTTACTCCAACCATAGTTTTTCAGAGAGAAAATCTTACGACGATCCAGTGCATTTCCTCTGAAGCCCATCTTTGATGAAACCATAGGCATAACAAGAACAGCAGATGCATTGATTGAATCCTCTCCCAAACCCAGTGACACTGAGCAAGCAGTCTGCCATAGACCAGATTTAGTTTTCTTAGTTAATAGCTTGTATTTGAAAGCTTGTCAAACTTCTGTTGTATGTTTTATTTGAGAATGAAGAAAATAAAGAAAAGAGAAGAGCATGAAGAAAGATTGTTTCAGCCAAATTCACCTTTGCCTTGGCTATCATCTCTGTAACCTTCAGCATTATTCCTTGGGCAAGTGTTCTAGCTTCTTTATTTTGGGCATCTTCAGATGAAATGACAAGCCTGTAACATATATCAGCAAGACAAAAGGCATTTAAGCACCACAAGTGAAACATCTGCATAACGTGGCACAAAAATTTGCTCATATCCTAACATGAATTGCACTTATATTGATATGATCAATAAATAGAAGTGTAAAGGCAAAAATCTGAAGAATGATCAAGCTCTAGAACTCCAACTATCAGTATCAGCATCCTGTTGCTCTTCTATACTCGCATTTCCTTCACTAATCTAAAAATGAGTGGAATGCAAGGCATTTTCAAACTTGAGTGTCATTGGATAATGAAATCAGATGTCCAAGAATATCAAACTATACCTGTCTGCTTCAGATGCAGTACTTGAAGACATTACAGAACCTAAGGATGAATTACCACTGCCCTCAACACCTGAGAAAATTCAAACAAGCTTCAATGTCGGTATCTGCAGTCCCAGAATTTTGAAATAACATTTATCATAATGACCTTTTGACTCATCAGGTGCCAACAGAGATATGCCAACGAAAACAGACATCATTCCCAGTATGAACATTGTTGTCCTTAGTGCATCAAACACCTAAAATGAAAACAATTAATTGCTATTCAGAGGGCAAATGCCCTGTTAGTTAATGTAGCACCATCAAGATCTCAATAAATAAAGAACGTAAATTGCCTTCTTCTGGATCATCATTCAGCTAGGGATTCCCTGGTTCTGCCTACATGAACAGGCACTACTTTCGGTTTAAATGCCCACTAGCGCATATGATGAGATACTTCATTCAATTTCAAGGACAAGCAATTGAATGAGATTTTTGCACTTACGCAAAATATAAAAATAGCTGAGTGCTGTGCCAGATAAGTACTTAGTCAAAGTTCTTATGAATTAGAGGCTAGAGAAAAATGGAACTTTGAACCCATCATGCAGAAGAATTGCTTCTAGATCTTCAATACTACTTACTTTTTCTGATTAAGCAATACAAAGGCAGCAAGGTATACAGAGAGACAGAGAGAAAACCTGATATTCCTGAAAGTATACAAATCCTGTACAAATTGAGAAGAAAGTCCAAGCAATCTGAAACATAGGGACAATGAGGATGGCATCAAACAGAGACAACCCTTCATTTAGCCTTGTCATCTGAAAAAGACAAACACAGTTAGAGCTCTGTTAAATCATCAGACTCATTTACTGTGACATATGACAGAATGGGAAAAGCTATCTAACTTTTTTTGGCTAAACATCTTACCCAAAATCCTGCTGTACTAAGAAACAAAAGAAGTATGGAATACGTGAACCATCCATGCAACTGGTAACCACTATACATCGCCAATCTTAGAAGATTAGATCTGAAACCAAATGACTAGCAATCAGAATGAAGGAACATCGTGATTACATCTAGAGAAACCTTGAAGGGTGACAAGATCAAGCACTACTAACTTACAAAGATTTTGCAAACAAAACAGAACATGATCCTATTGCACCAGAAACTACAGCATAGGAAAAGGGCAGCAGCATATGCCAATAGGGCCCATGTTCTTGTCCTGAAACAGCAATCAAAATTTCTCCTCTTCTGCATATAGAAAATATTTATTTTAAGGTAAGTTAGCATGATGCCTTTAATCTGGCAATAATACCAAATGACTATTAACGGAAATGAAACAGTCAAACTCTAACCTGTACATGTAATGATGCAATCCCACAACTACGATCAAAATCATGCAGTAAAGAAGAAAAGTAACATTGCTGTACTTCTCTGCCAACTGCTCCGGGGTGTACACTGATAAGGAAACAAAAGAAACAAGTAAATTGTAGGAGCCAAAGCATTGTTAACCAAGTTCACACATATTGCTGTTGTTGCTTCACCTGGAGAGAAACAACATAACATAGTTCCCGTCGAACAATTTTAAATATGAAGCTCTGCGAGCTTATCCAGCCCTCAGTAAAGCAAATGGAGGGTACAATTGGTCTATATTTTAGCACAATCTTAGTAAATGTTGAATAGTAGATTCCAACAATATACTGCAGGGATACACTCAGAAAGCTCAGTTTCAGTTTTAATTATTCACGAAAGTATTACTCCAAAGAGGACAGATGAATGAAGATGATAAAAACTTGCCATTTGATAAATGGAGATACGAAATTTGGAACGGCAGAAAGGTGAAAGGCTAATCTGGAAAGAGTGAAAATCGTTGACAGAATGCTAACGTAATTTTTATAGAAGGTCAAACGTTACGACTTTGCTTAAAATTTAAACTAGTATCATCTAAGCTCTTCTAGGTCACTTAGTTATGCACTTAATTCTTGCACAATACTTTAAACAAAAACACGTCTCCTAACACTTTAATCCGTTCATATCTTGATATGAAGTTCCTTTCTGAAATTTTATGCAAGTGAAGTAAATCATTACTGAATAACTCCGTTTTCAACAATTTTGTAAATGTTAAATGTCCAATAATTTTGTAAACAATAATATGGAAATTAAGAATATAACAAGGAGTAATTCATGTACCTGGAGATTGATGATTGCCAAAGGCAACAAGAAAAATGTTTCCCAGGACGATAAAGGCTGTTG
>JANPWT010000007.1:21330198-21342629 GCA_024678245.1 Erythroxylum densum
CCCATCATGCTAGACTTGAATTCTTCTACAAGTGTTGAATTTGACCCCATGTAGATAATATCATCTACATATAAGCAGACTATGATGAAATCAGTGATGCCTTGCTTCTTGTGATACAGTGTAGGCTCATTTTCGCTTCTTGCAAAGCCATTTTGCCTAAAGTATGCGTCAATCTTGCTGTACCATGCCCGTGGGGCCTGCTTTAAGCCATAGAGAGCTTTCTTTAGCTTATAGACTTTCTTTTCCTTCCCAATAATCACAAAACCTTCTGGTTGGGAGACACAGACTTTTTCTTCAAGCTCACTGTTGAGAAACGCCGATTTTACATCAATTTAGTACACCTTCCATCTGAGTTGTGCTGCCAATGCCAAAAACATTCTCACTGTTTTGAACCAAGCCACTAGGGAAAACGTCTCTTCGTAGTGCACCCCTTGTTGCTGAGAGTATCCCTTCGCGACCAAACATGCCTTATGCTTTTGAACAGTTCCATCTGTGTGGAATTTTGTCTTGAAAATCCACTTTAAGCCTACTGCATTCTTTCCATCGGGCAAGCCCGTTAGCTCCCAAGTTGAGTTCTTTTGGATGGAGATAAGTTCCTCTCCTATTGCCTTCTTCCATTCCTCTTTTTCTACCTCCTCCTCATAAGTTGTAGGGTCGGGAGCAAATAAAGCAAAGTCATTTGCTTAATAGATGTCCCTTAGTGATCTAAATCTTCTTGGTGATGCCTCCTCTGAAGATTCACTTGTTGATCTTGAGGATGAACTTGGAGTAGTTGCTGGGATCTGCACAATTGGAGTAGAAGTTGGAGAATTAATTAAGGTTGAGTTCATTTCCTCAATTAATGGAATTTGCACTTCATCTTTGTCACTGCCACTGCTGCTATTCCAGTTCCAGCCTGCATTCTCGTTAAACACTATATTTCTACTGATAAATAACTTGCCAGTTACAGGATCATGTAACTTATATGCTTTGGACTCAGTACAATAGCCAATGAAAATGCATTTAACTGATTTTCCATCTAATTTTTGGCGATTTTGTGAATTTACTAAAACATAAGCAATGCTACCAAAAAATTTTAAATGGCTTACAGCTGGTTTGCTCCCTTTCCACGCTTCATATGGAGTGTAGTTTTGGACCGTTTTTGTTGGGGGAGATATTTAGCAAATACACTGCAGTTGCAACCGCTTCTGCCCAATATGAGTTTGGTAGCCCTTTCCCCTTCAACAAATTTCTCGCCATCTCCACCACCATTCTATTCTTACGTTTTGCCACTCCATTCTACTCCGGAGTATATGATGCTGTTAGCTCATGATGATTTCTATTTTCTTCACAAAATTGATTGAATTCCTTTGAAAGAAATTCTCCACCTCTATCCCTGCGAAGCACTTTTATAGTGATGCCACTTTGCTTCTCAACCATTGCTTTGAATTTCCTGAAATTCTCAAATGTTTTTGATTTGGATTTCAAGAAATAAACCCAACTTACTCGGCTGAAATCATCTATGAAGAGAAGGAAGTAATTGCTGCCGCCAAGTGACTTTGTGTTCATGGGACCACATAGGTCTGAATGGATTAGTTCAAGACAAGCTTTGGCTCTTCGTGCCTTTTCGATCGGAAATGACTTTCTGGTCTGCTTGCCGTAGATACATCCTTCACACGTATCCAGCATTTGAATTTTTAGTAAGCCATGAACCATTTCTTTTCTTTCTAGTAGCTGCAACCCTTTCACATTCAAGTGTCCATATCGAAGATGCCACAACTTTGACTCATTTTGTTCCCCAGCTACTAAGACAAAATCTTCCACAGTGGAGACTTCAAGTGGAAACATTTTGTTCTTGGTCATTTGCACATTTACAATCACTTGCCCTGATTGTTTCTCTTTAATAATGCATTTTTCATCATCGAACATAACCGAGTATCCACTAGCCATTAACTGTCCAACAGTTAACAGATTGTATGCCAAGTTACGAACAAATTGAACATCGTGTAAAAGCTTAGTTTTACCTTGGCTAATTTTGATGGCCATCGTTCCTTTTCCCTCAACTTGTATTGCTTGATCATCTCCCAATCTAACCTTCTTTTTCTGAGTCTCATCAAGATGCTTAAAGATTGCCTTCTTCCCTGTCATATGATTGGAACACCCGCTGTTAACAAACCACTGTTCACCTTGTCCGTCAGCTGGGTCACTATATGCCATAAACAATTTGCTTTCTTTATCAGCTTCTTCTGCAAAATTTGCTTGTTTATCTCTGAACCAACAATCAGCTTTCACGTGTCCATATTTCTTGCACTGATGACACCGACTACTGATTTTATTGTTGTTATATCGCTGCTTAGATCCTCTTCCTCCACCTCTACCATGGCCTGAATTCTTTCCTCGAAATCCTCCCCTGCCTCTTCCTCGACTTGCAGCTTTTTCTTGCTCCCTTGAGCCTTGTCCTTTTGCTTGAAATGCCTTTTCTTCATTCTTGTCTTCTAGTCGATTGATTCGAGCTTCATGAGACTGCAAGGAACCCATAAGCCCATCAAAAGAATAAGTGGACAGATTTTTGGACTCCTTAATAGCTGCAACCACATGATCAAATTTAGAAGGTAAACTCCTTAAAACTTTTGTCACAACTGTCTTCTCTGAGATCTCTTCTCCATAGGACCTCATTTGGTTTACAATTGCTTCAATTTTGGTTAAAAAATCCTGCACTAATTCTCCATTCTTCATATGCAGATTTTGGAATTCACGATTAAGTGTCTGCAACTTAACCCTTACTACTGTGGATGAGCCATGATATGCTAGCTGCAAAGTTGTCAACGCCTCCTTTGCTGTTGAGGTTGCTGCAATTTTGGAGAAAATTGAGTCATGGACTGCTTGTTGAATGAAGAATAAGGCCTTTGAATCTTTCTTCTTGTTTTCTCTCAATCTGGTCTCCTCGTCTCTATCATTGTAGCCATTTTCCACCAAGTCCCACAGCTCTTGTGACTTGAAAAGTGTTTTCATTTTGATGCTCCAAAATTCGTAATTGTCTCCTTTGAAAATGGGCATGGAAGGCTGGGCAATATTTACTGCAGTGCTATTGTTTGCCATGTTGATACGCCCAAGGTATGAAAGCAACGAGGCTCTGATACCAAATGTTTGATTTTAAGTGGAGAACTATTGCAGTAGCAGATTAAAAGAAATAAGAAGATAAAGAAAACTGATCTTATTACATAAACTGAAAAGCAAGACTTGCCTATTTAAAGGCTTACAAATAACTAATTAGCATAAAAATAGAAAACTAGCTGTTACATGCTTTGACTAAAAACAAAAAAATAAATTCCAGATTTTGCTAAGATTCTGCAGATATTTACTGCAGTAAATTTTGGATCATATCTCCAACATCAGCTTCTATGTCATAAACAGGTAACAATTTGACACAACAAAGAACATCAAAAAGAAAAATACCAACAGCAACAGTTTCAATATTTTTTACTATGAAAATCTTTATTTAAAGACATAGGAAAGCTAGTAGACTCCTGTTTTGATAAAATAAGTTTGCTTCTAGCCGATACAGATGTTATCTCACATTCTAGCAAAGATTTTTAAAAGCAGTTCAGAACAATTAGCGAGATTAAAATACCTGCTTCTCAAGTTGATGTTTTTCACATAACGTGGTAACAAGCTTCTTTGTATGTTCCAATTCCTTCTGAAGCAGTTCATCCATAGGTTTAAGCTTTAGACACTTTTCAAGCAGCTCTTCTCAGTGCCTTGATAAGAAACCAACTATATTTGCAAGAACATGGATCAGGTCGATCGTAGCATCATCATCTTTGTCACTGATTGAACTGAAAGATGTAAAGAGAAAACAATTGAAGGAAGACAATTCCATAGTCTGTATTGCTATAAGAATGAAAGTTATATACAAAGATGATTGACACTATCCTAGGCTATAATCAAGGAAACTAAATATAATCTTTACAAAATTACAGGATAATGAGAAATCACTTCTATATTTACATATTCTATCACACCCCCACAGTCGAAATGGGAGGTTTCCGAACACTTAGACTGTCGCGAAAAGCTTCAAAGAGAACCAAAGGAAGGCCTTTTGTGAAAATATCTGCTATCTGATGGCGTGAGGGAACATGAAGGACGTGGACATTGCCACGAACAACCTGTTCACGAACAAAGTGAATGTCCATTTCGATATGTTTAGTGCGTTGATGTTGAACTGGATTGTCGGAGAGATATATGGCACTAACATTATCACAATACACCAAGGTAGCCTTTTGTATAGGACAATGGAGTTCAAGAAGTAGATTTCGCAACCAGCACGATTCAGACACTGCATTGGCTACCCCGCGGTACTCAGCCTCTGCACTTGAGCGGGACAAAGTAGGTTGCCTCTTGACAGACTAAGAAATGAGATTGTCACCAAGAAAGACATAATAGCTAGATGTCAAACGCCGTGTATCTAGACAACTACCCGAATCCGCATCTCTATATGATATCAGAGTAGTGGTTGGAGAGGCATAAAGGTGCAAACCATGATCTAGAGTGCCTTGAACATATCGCACAATACGTTTGAGGGCATTCATGTGCACCACCATTGGGTTGTGCATGAAGAGACAAATTTGTTGCACGACATATGAAATGTCTAGTCTTGTGAAAGTAAGATATTGCAGCGCTCCTGCCAGGCTGTGATATTGAGAAGGGTCGGCATATGGTGTGCCAGAAGTAGCGCTTAACTTTGGTTTGGTGTCAACTGGAGTGAGACAAGGCTTACAAGAGGACATGCCAGCTCTTTCAATGATTTCTTGAACATACTTCTTTTGAGACAAAAACAAGCCACCGGCATGGCGAGTGACGGCTATCCCTCAGAAATAACTGAGAGGACCCAAATCTTTCATTGCAAATTCTGAGCTGAGAAGAGTCAGGATAGACTTGCGGAGATCAGCAGAAGAGGTAGTTAAGGTGATATCGTCCACATATAGGAGAAGATAAGCCATGTGAGTATCTTTGCGGTAGATGAAAAGAGAATGATCGGTTTTACTTTGGGTGAAACCAATGCTGGAGACAAAGTCGGCAAACGTTTTGTACCAAGCCCATGGAGCTTGTTTGAGACCGTACAAGGACTTTTTCAATAAACATACATAGTCAGGGTGTGTCGGGTCACGGAATCCCATGGGTTGATGCATGTATATAGTTTCCTTGAGTTCACCATGCAAGAAAGCATTCTTTACATATAGCTGGTGAATGGGCCATGACTTGGAGAGAGCTAGACTGAGAACAGTGCGAATGGTTGCCGGTTTCACCACTGGGCTAAACGTTTCACCACAATCCACACCAACCTGTTGAGTTTTTTCATCACCTACAAGTCGGGCTTTATACCTCTCAAATGAACCATCAGAGTTTTCTTTATGTCTAAAAATCCACATAGAACGAATGACATTGACATTAGGAGGACGAGGCACCAAATCCCAAGTTTTATTTTCAATAAGAGCATTAGATTCATCTTCCATAGCCATTTTCCAATTGTGGTCACGAAGGGCAGACACGGGATTGCGAGGGAGAGGAGATTTGGAAGTATGAGTGAGAAGGCCGTATTTGGGGTTAGGCTTGACAATCCCATATTGGCTCCTAGTGATTGGTCTGTGGGTTGGAAGAGGTGTGGTGGCTGTCGGGTTTGGACCGGATTGTTCAAGTATGGACTCTGCAGCGTAGGTAGGAGTGCTGCTAGATAGCGAGTTGGATTGTGGACTAGCAGAGGGGATCGGACCTAGTGAATTGCTTGTCTGATTCGGCAGTGGACCATTTGGGCAAGAGGATGGGTTATGTTGAGAGGTTAAGTGTTGGATTACATATGGAGAAAAACCATCATCCAAAAATTCATAGTTGTGAGAAGAGGGAGTATGCAATTTAGCAAAGGAAAATTGGGTTTCATCGAACATGACATGTCGATTGATGATAATTTTGTTGGATGAAAGGTCATAACATTTGTAACCTCGATGATGCAATGGATACCCTAGAAAAACACAAAGAGTAGAATGAGCTTGGAGTTTATTAGTTGTAGTGGATGGGATGAGAGGGTAGCACAGACAACCGAACACCCGAAGATGAGAATATGAAGGGTCTTTGTGATAGAGAACTTTAAGAGGGGATTTAAAGGCTAAGCCTTTATGAGGAAGAATATTGAGCAGGTAGGTGGCCATTTGTAATGCATGATGCCAAAAGAAGGAGGTAGTGACGCATGGGAGAGAAAAGTGAAAACCATGTTGTTGATAGTTCGTATTTTTCTTTCGACATTACCATTTTGTGAGGATGTATGGGGACAAGAGAGACAAAATGATAAGCCATTTGATTTGCAAAACTCCCAAAATGGACCATTGTCATATTCTCGACCATTATCGCACTGAATATTTTTAATTTTCCTTTCAAATTGAGTCCGGATAAAATTGCGAAAAACTAAGAAGGTGGATAAAGTTTGAGACTTTTTAGACAAAGGAAAAGTCCATAAAAAATTAGAGTAATCATCCAAGAATAAAACATAATATTTATGACCTGCAGAGCTCAGAACAGGTGATGTCCAAAGATCACTATGAATAATATCAAATGACATAAATGTTTGTGAATGAGATGCATCAAATGGCAATTGAACCTGTTTTCCTAGAATGCAAGAAAGACAAACAGAAGATTTAAGAGGTCCAGTACATTCAATAAATTTATTCTTCCTAAGGGAGGCAAAACAAGTGCTCCCGGATGACCCAAGCAATCATGCCATAAAGATGAAGCAAAGGCTGCAAAAGGTGATGGTGTAGTGGTATTGATTGGATAAAGCTCACCCCGACTATTACATCTCATTAGACGCATCCCCGTCTGGTAATCCTTCACAGAAAAACCAAACGAATGAAATTCAACAGAAACTGAGTTGTCGGTAGTGAATTTTCGAACTGAGATTAGGTTTTTGATTAGTTGAGGAGCATGGAGGACATTTTTTAAGGCTAAAGGTGGGTTGGGGGACATTAATTTGGCATGACCATAACCAACAATTGGAATTGAATGACCATTTCCGACAATTATACCACGATTATTGCTCATATTGAAATAAGACAAGAGATTACCTTGGTTAGATGTCATATGAGATGTGGCTCCAGTATCCATGTACCAATTAGCATCCGGTGGAGTGAGCCCGAGAGTGTGCATAGCTGCTTCAATGTCAATGGGAGTGGGCTGCAGTTTTGTGGAGTAGGCTTGTGGTGGACGAGAGCCAAGTATGCCGGCCTGTCTAGAGGGAACAGCAGTGCGAGGCCAAGGAGCAGTAGGGTATGGGCAAGGAGGGACAGCCCATGGCATGGCATGAAGGGCCATTGCCATGGCTGTCCACTGCCTGTCCATGGTTGTCATTGTTGTTGTGGTTGATTTTATTGTTGCTGACGATTGTTACGTCCACCCCCGTTGTTGCCACTGCCCCGATTTCCTCCGCCCTTGCCATAGTTTTTGCCGTAGTTGTTGGTGCTACGTTGTTAAGGCTTTTTACCATTGTTCTGATTGCGGCTGGATTGTTGATTGCCATGGGAGGAGCTCTCATCAAAATCTCGAGCAAGCAAAGCATTATCAAACATCGTGGTAGTGTCTTTGGCAAAACAAGTTTCTTCTAGAGTGAGCATGGAGCAGGCTTGATAAAAGGGAGGAAGGGGATTGCTTTGACGGATTATGGTGCCCACCCCTTTGTAGGCTTCAGTGAGACCCGCGACCATTTGGAGGACAAGCTGATTATCGCTGACGGGAGCACCAACATTTTTAAGTTGGACTGACAGAATTTTGAGCCTTTGACAATATGCGGAAGCATTTGGGAAATCGCCCATGCTAGTTTGAGAGAATTCATATTCAAGAGCAATAGCCCGAGAATTTTTGTTGTCTTGAAAGATGTCACGGAGCCTTTCCCACGCAGCCATGGCGGTTGAGTCAGGTTCAAGGATTGTATGCAATAAGTCAATGGAGATAGTAGCATAAATCCATTGAAGGACTGTGGCATCGAGAGTCGACCATAATTCTATTTCAGAATCAGTTTTTGGAACAATTTCCTGGCCTGATTCAGGGTTGATAATATGGTGAAGAATCCTATGAGATTTGGCGTGAATTTTGAACAATTCTGCCCACGTCGTGTAGTGAACATTTTCCAGCTCAAGAGTGATGATGACATGGTTTTTGATATGGGAGACAGCCAAAGTAGGATGGAAAGTGGAGGTGGACTTGATTTTTGATTGTTCAGGTGCCATGGTTGATGAGAAATAGTACAGGAGAAGTAGAGAGAAGAAGAAGAATGGCGGATGAGATGAAGAAGGAGAGAATCGTCCCTAATCTGATACCAAGAAGGAAGACAATTCCGTAGTCTGTATTGCTATAGGAATGAAAGTTATATACAAAGAAGATTGACACTATCCTAGGCTATAATCAAGGAGACTAAATATAATCTTTACAAAATTACAGGATAATGAGAAATCACTTCTATATTTACATATTCTATCAGCAATTAAACTGCTGCAATACTCATTATGAATGAAATATAGGGTAGAATTTTAGTATGCTTCAAATCAGTACAAAGACTAAAATGGTCAGACTGCAAACATAAACCATAGTGAACAAGGAACTCAATTTTGATAAAATCCAAACTTCATTGAGTTCTTTTGAAAATGGAAAAAAAATACAGGGTCCTCCCTCCAAGGGTTCCTAACTTGAATGAGAAGAATTAAAAAAAAATAAACCCCGTTTGGTTGGTGAGAAAGTAAAGTGAATTTGGAATATGATTCCTTAGAAAATAAATATATGGAAAGTAAAGATATTCACATGTTTAGATACTTATAAGAATTCTAATAGGAAAGTTGGATGAATTCTTATTATAGTGTTTGGTATATAACAGTATTTCATGGAATGTAACTTAATTTTGACTTGTATTTTCAATTATATCCCAAAATCGAAAAAAAATTGAAATCGTTGAATAAGAAAAAATATGAACTTGAAGATTGTTGATTGAAACTTTCGAAGAAAAATATTCAAAATCTTATTAACGGGAAAACAATAAAAATAGTTGAAGACAATATTATAAATACCAGTACATACCGGACTAAAATTGGTACGAAATAAATAGTGGACCGTACCGGTTTTAAATACATATTAGTATCGGCCCGTTTTAAATAGTACCAGCTAGTATTCAAAATATTAATCGATACCGAAAATTTTCAAAAATAAGGAACTTTTTTGTAAAATTTTCAGATATTTTTAAAATTTTCCTCCCATCATCTTATCTCCCCTTCCCCCTTTTTCTCAAAATTTTTTAATTATGCACTGCTTAATTGCTTGGGTCTTATGCAATGCTTAATTGCTTCTCTGCAATTCTCGGCCTGCTTTAGGCAAATAAAGCGACGAGGCTTCCATTTTGATATTGCACTCGCTAGAATCGCAATCCACTGTGATAGGATTCCTGCAATCAGATTGTCAAGTTAACACGAATCCCTATTCTAATTTATCAAACCAAGCTTGTTATTTTGATAGGATAGTAACAAGAAATATTGTTAAAACCTTATTCCTTGGTAACATTGGCGAAGACTGCTCCTATGGTATATACAGTCACGACCTAGACACTATAACGGACAGAAAAAGAAAAGCCAAAAAGCAACAAACATTCTGATCTAAAGAACAAACCAAACGACTAAATGCGAAAGATACCACGTAACAGACAAATCCCATCAAGAACTTGACAAGTAACTACAGATAATATCCAACACAAGAACACCATAATCTTAATAAAGCTCAAAAGAAGACGCATACCCATATAGCTGGACGCCGACTTACACAGTTAAACGTAAAGGGCGACAAAGAACAACAAAAAAGGAAATCTTTATGGGAATTGGGGGTTTTCAGGCTGCGTCTTAGGCTACACTCAATAGTTCGGTCTTGGAACAGGCGTTGTTTACGTAGGAAAGTTCTTACGTATTTATGGGAATTGGGGGTTTTCAGGTTGCGTCTTAGGCTATACTCAATAGTTCGGTGTCAGAAAAGACGTTGTTACAAGTGGATCAGTACTCTCATTCTTTAATCAAAAATTACGAATTTGAATCTTGAAAGTAAAAAAATCTATTTGGTTATCGCCAGGTGGTGTTGGACATAGATTTTCAAGAGGTGGTTCACATCATTTCAGCATACTTCCTCGCTAAAGCCACTAATTATTAGCATTAATGAACTCCTCAGCTGCAATTAGGTCATCCGCATTTGTCACATTTACTGGGAGGGCAATTGGTGCGCCAACTGGATCGCTCATTTTGCGGCTATTTATAGACTAATCACTTTTGTTAACGCCCCCTCCGAGTGTTTCCCCATCTTCTTAAAGAATAGTGTTGGGATTCGATTTCTTAGATTAATTCTGTAAGTCGAACTGTTCTTCCGTTTTATTAAAAAAAATCTATTTGGCTAATATTTTACTCCTTATGTGTTGACTTGATGCGAGTAAAGATTAATCTGAAAGTGAATAATTTAAAAACGTCTTCCCACAATTAGGATCATCTTAAAACACCTAGTAAGCTAGCCAACAAAAAACTTACGTATTTATTTGCCGTTGTATGACTGACTAAACAAGCATAAGTGCATAACCATAGACGTTGTAAGAGTTTACACTAAACTAAAAAGTGTGCAGTAAAGTAGTTTGCCAAATCCTAAGTGGGAGCTTAGGTAGATGACGTAGGTCTTAGCACCGAACCTCTATAAAAATAATGTTTGCTCTTCTTTCCTATTCTTTACATTTAAATTTCTTTAAATTGTTTTTGTGTGAATTAACTTTTGATTTTATTGTAGAATTTTACAAAAAGCTTTAAAGATCTATTCAACCCCCCTTCTAGATCGTTTACACCTTTGGTGCAACCAAAATCTAAAGATAACCTAAATAAACATCTAGACAACAATAGTGAGATTTGCTTGCAAGTCTTTCAAGCATTTGGTCAATAAATGGAAGCGAAAAATGATATTTTCTAGTAGCTAAATCTAGCTTCCTATAATCTATGCAAACTCTCCACCCATTTTAAGCACGAGTGGGTAGCAACTCACTATCACTATTTTCTATTACAGTTACCTCATTTTTCTTTGGAACTACCTAGATTGAACTTACCCAATTGCTATTCAAAATGGGATAGACAATGCCAGCATCAAGAAGCATTAAGATTTCCTCTTTCAACACCTTCATCATGGGTGGATTTAAATGACGTTAGGGTTGCCTTACCTCCTTGGCTTCATCTTCATTAAAAAATTTGATGCATACAAATAATAGGACTAATGTCTTTTAAATCAGCTATTGTCCACCCAATGGCTTCTTTGTGTTGTCTTTACACCTAAATCAGTTGTTCTTCCTACAAAGGAGTGAGTTTATTTGAGATAATAATATGTAAAGTACCTTGCTAACCCAAAAATAAGTATTTTAGATGGTTACGAAAATTTTTTAGCAGTAATGTAGGAGGTTGAATCAACGAAGGCAATAATTTGAATTGTTTCTTGATAACTCCACATATGGTAATTGATTCACCATTTTCTTGGTTTTCTTCAAATTGCAAAACATGGCTTTAAGTTCATTATTGGGCACCAACATCTTTGTAAGTAACTGCCACTACAATGCATCTCCAATTTTAAGAATTGTCTCAAGTTCATCTCTTCCATTTAAGGAAGAATTTTTCTACACCCAAGTGTTAATAAAATCCACAAAAATAACAGGTTGTTCATCATCCGAAAATTTCATGGCATTGTATATATCAAATTTAATTAATTCACCATCAAATTCCAAAGTCAACAATCCATCATGAACATCAAATTTTGTTTTAGTGGTTTTCAAGAACAGTCTTCCTAATAAAATTGGAGTTGAAGAGGATACATCCTCACTACCCATCCGTAAAATGTAAAAATCAACTGCAAAAAGCATTTCACCTGCTTGAACCAAAATATCTTCTAACAGGCCCTTTGGATAAGCATTCGAATGATCCACTAATTGAATCACTACATTAGTCTCTTTGAGGGCCCCCATATTTAAAGACTTGTAAACATCATAAGGCATGACATTTATTGATGCACCCAAATCTAACATAGCCTTTTCAATTATTAAATCACCAATTTTACAGGGAGTAGTGAACATACCTGGGTCTTGGCATTTGTGTGGTAGCTTTTTCTTTCAAATTATTGCAGATGCATTCTCTCCTAATTGTACTTTCAAATCAAATTTCAATTTCTATTTTGAAGTGTAGAGCTCCTTTAGAAATTTAGCATAATAAGGAATTTGTTTAATGGCATCAATCAAATGAAGATTTACTTGAACTTTTCTAAAAGTCTCGAATATCTCTTTCTTTTGCTCCTCTTTCTTTGCTTTAGCGATTCAACTAGGAAAAGGGGGCAACATAACAAATTTCTGCAGATCTGAATGTGTTTTT
>JANPWT010000007.1:21367800-21382128 GCA_024678245.1 Erythroxylum densum
AAGTTAAAATGTTTAAATTAATTAAGACATGGAAAACAAATTTTATAAATTAATTATTATTATTAATTGTTGGATGATGAAAATGAGTAGTGTTGGAGTCTTAAGAAACAAATGGTTATATTCTATAATTTATAAATTATAAATTAATCAATTTTTAAAATTTAAAAATTTTTATCTTAAATTTTTTATTTTAAAAATTAAATTAAAATAAAAAATATGTGTTTACACAAATACAAACAATTATTTTGTTTTTATTTTTATCATTTTTATTTTTATTTTTATAAAATTAATAATAGCATAATTTAAATTTAAATTTAAATTATCTTGGTTAGAATTGTCGTTGCAAACAACTATTTTAGCTGATTACTCCAAAACGTTGCATTGTTGAAGCTTCTTACAAAACAGCTGATTGAATTAAATCAGCCAATTTAACTATCTCATAACCAAACAATAAAACAGCTTTTTAATATAATCAAACCTCTAAAAATTGGTCAATTAGCTGACTTATCTCAAATGGCTGCTATTAGCAAGTACAAAAAGGAGATTCAGAGGTTGGGATGATCAGCATTAACCAGGTGGCAGTGGGGCCATCCAACTTGTGGCTTGTCCCTTTCTTTCTTTTTTCATTTTAGGAGTCGACCACAGACAGCCCGGAGGAGGGAGTGGTCGATAGACACGTAAACGACTTTCTGAGTGTTAAAAGAAAATTACACCCCCACCTACTTGATGATACTCTCTTTTGCTTCTCTTTTCTACCCAGTCAAAGTTTATTTCTTGTTATATATATGTGTGCATGTATAGAAACCTTCAATGAAAATACCTCTTGTCAGCTATGATTGTTAAGATATCTACCTGCAGACAATTCTCAGCATTGCTTTCCATTTCCTGTTGGGGGTGGGAGTTGGGGAAAGGGCGTAGGGTTTGGAAAGGAATTTTTATTCACTAACTTATCATATGATAAACCTAAATAAGTTCATCCAGTAATAATAAATGCTGAAAATATTTTCATATGTACGAGAAGGGAAGCTAAGATTTTAAACATCTGCATGAACATTACCTATTCCAAAATATACTCTTCACATGTCCCCTGTATCGGCCACCTCTTGATGTGGCCTTCGAATATATGAGCCGCTGCTGGTCAATGCGATAGAATCCTCACAATTCCTAGACATAGTATATCATGCCAACTTCAATGAGACTAATGTGAGGAATGTTTAGTGCCACAGCAGGTCCCCTGCAGTTCTTCCGAAGAAATGAATACCCGATATCAATTGCAAGCTTTTTCAAATATGAGGAGTTCCTCCTAGCTTTAACATAAGAGTGCCCCATTATATACGCAACTCCTGCTTCCTTTGCCTGGATCAAATCGAGCAGCTCTTCCCTAACTGAAGGATCCATTCCAGTATTTTGTGGCAACTGAAACCTCACTTGACGTCTTCTGTTCTGAGGGTTCTCATCTTCATACACTGATCTTAAACTCTGAAGGGTTAACGATTTGCTGCTTTGAATTGAACCATCAAGAGGAAAGGAATCTTGCTCAGATACTACCAAACTCAAGCTCGATTGGCCAGTTCTAGTGCTCATAACAGCCATTCTACCATCCAGTGATGGACTCTCAGAACCAGAGAATTGCGGTTCAACTGCTTCCATCTGTATGAACTCAGCTATGCTTTGAATAAGATTATTCTCAAAGTTCCCATTATCCCGCTGAATGTCCTTATAGCCATACCGTACGATGCACCTATACATACGATATGGTCTTGGGCATACACGGCCAATGAGAAAGCGTTCATCAGGAGAAACATATGGTACTGGCACTGATTTTACACAAACAAAAACTAAAACCTTGTGGAATGCAGGGAGATTTGTCACAAAGTGAGAGAAGATTGGAGGTACTCCAGTTGCCAGCTCCGAGTAAATGAGGCCTATGCCAGGCACACGAACAATGCCAAGGCTAGGGCCCAAACCTAGTAACCATTTCAAGGAAACTTTGTTGTGCAGGTCGTAATTGTACTTCTTGCGAGTACCATAATGCCAGATATACATGACAAGCATGAAGATTACTGACAGTACAAGAGGAGCCCACCCACCCTGGGGTACTTTAATTAGCGCTGCTGACAAGTAGACTCCCTCAACGAACCAGAATATTAGAAGAAATGATGCTGCCAGGAATATACTCTTCTGCCAAACAAAGATTATGACAAGTGCCATAAGAAATGTCGTGATGAACATAACCGTCATGCACGCAAGTCCTGGAAGTAAACCACAAGTGTTAAAATTGATTACCACTTTCAAGTAAAATCACATTGGAATAGAGGAAGCAATAAAAAAGGTTCAAACAACTTTCAATGCCTCTGTCATCAAATAAGCAATTGCTTTGAAACTTAACATCAACTTGATAGGCCCCTTTTTGTTAGAATTCTTTAGATGTCACATCAGCAATGCAAAATGTTCGAAGTATGAACAGAAAACAGCAAAAAATAGAGGCAGAAGCTACAGCAAATAGAAAGTACTTTGCATTTTAGTAGCCAGGCAGCGTGTGTGTTTGTTTAACAAGTCATGTGAGAGAGGGGGAGAGGGAGAGACAGGGAGGGAGGGAGACCTACCATAAGCATTGCCTATCAAAGTTGTGTCTTCAAATCCGAGAGTTATAGCAAGAGTAAGGATCATAAGAATCCAGTTTATTTCTGGGATGTAGATCTGCCCATATATATGTTTTGATGTGTGGACTACTTTAACACGCGGAAAACAACCAAGGGCATGACATTGCTTCACAATAGAAAAAGTAGCAGTTATAACAGCCTGACTCCCAACAATAGCTGCAAGAGTGGCGATCACAAAAACAGGCCAAAATACTGGATCTGCAATACACAGGTAGACATTAAAAATAGAAAGATAAAAGATTCCATACAGTTTTAGAAAGGAGATCTATTAGTTTAAATCAAAATCAATACCAGGAACAGAGAGGAAGAAGCTATTTGGAACAGAATTAACATTTTTGGAGAGAAAAGCAGCCTGACCCATATATTGCACCACCAAACAGGGGTATATAACAAATGCAAAAGCAAGCTGCATAGACAAGACATAAGTAGAATTTCTCACTTGTGATACTGAGAGAAGTAATTCAGTAAACAACAATACTTTATTGCCAAATATATGTTAATGTCTTATACCCGGATAGACATGGCAGTGAAATGACCAAGATCAGCAAACATGGCTTCAGCACCTGATAATTGATCTCACAAATTATCAGCAATTTGTACAGATTTGTGGCTTATATATCAAGTGAACCAATTTCCAACACATGGTTAGTGAACAAGCAGTTTCTGCTTTCCAATTTACAAGTTAGGAAAATTCAAGCAATAAACCAGCTGATAATCGTGCATTGGTTGCAAAAACCAACTAACATATTAAAAAGAAACATACCAGTTATGCTAAGAAGAACTCCTCCAAGAGAGATCCAGCCATCTTTACCAGTCTGATTAAAGAACTTGATAATATAATGAGGTGATAATGCATATATAACCCTTGGATTCCAATATATGATGTTGTAAAGCCCGACAGAAAAGATTGATAGCAGCCAGATGATTACAATTGGTGCAAACACAAAGGCTACTCTGTGAGTGCCACAATGCTGTAGAGCAAACAGGCCGACCAAAATGACACAGGCAAGCAAGAGCAGTTCACCTGACAAAAGTGAATGCTAATATGTAAAACAAATCAATTTCAGGGATACCTTAAAGATATAGGCATGAATCAAATGCTAAACAAATCAAAGAAAAAACACAGAAGGAGAAACAAATTTGAGAAATTAAAAAGAAATATAGGATTTACCTTTTGTTAGTTTACTTTCAGTATCTTTTAACCCTGACACTGAGGATAAAACTGCAAGCAAGAACAAAGAAACCGCATTAGTTAATGATCAGAAATTTTAAATCATAACTAAAGATGCACCCGTGCCATTTCAAGATAAAGTTTATATAATGTAAGAAAAATGTGCCACATCGAATTGTTTATGATTGTATCTGTCATCCACAATACCAGGAATATGAAAGAACCCCATTATTGAAATTGCTCAAGATACCCTTTCTTAGCTTCTAGAATCTATGACTTAGTTCAAGATCCTCTTACTAACTGGAATCAAACAATTAGTAGATTTGTTCTACCAAAATCAGGATAAGCTAGGGTCATGAACTTATAATCTATAATCGAATAATCAAATCGATTCCACGAACATGCCTCAATGATCAAAAGCCCCAAAATAGGGAATTATCCTATGCACGCATGCACACAAGCACACAAAACATATTCCTCTATGTATCACTCGGCTTAAATTTAAATCTCCAACAATGGGATGCAGAGATTGAAAAGCCAAGATGCTTCTATCACCAATAGTATCAGTTCATGTGACAACTAAAGTCATCTCATCAACATGTCAAATGTAAACTTTTGAGTCTCAGTTGTCCCACCTAGTAACCCTGAAATCAAGGGAATTGTGTCTGCCAAAATCTATAAATTGTTCCTCCACGAGTTAAATCATGTCTCACAAATAATTGGATTTTATAAGGGTTAGTAACCAAAGACTAATGTCATATCCCACCATAAATATACAGAAATTTATTACCTGATATAGCTGGAGTGAGCACACCATCACCAATGACCATGCAAGCACCAAACAACACCACAACTAGTAGAGCAGTACGTAACCTCTTGTGCTTCTCCAAAAATCTCTTCAATGGAGAAGAGGTTGCAACATTCGCTGAGGGGCCATATTTATAGGTTGACAGCTCCTCATCAGCTGCTTGTTGATTCGGAAGTAGGTTAAACTTAGCATGTCGACATAGCAGTGAATAAAGAGCAAATGTGCCACCTGGAATGAATTAAGATCCATTGATAGAGAGTAAGAATTGGAATTTGTAAGATGAAAACCTAAGTTGATGAAGAATTAGTCTTACCTTCACCATTATCATCAGCACTCAGTAGGATAAAGACATATTTAATCAAGGGTAATAGTGTAAAGGTCCAAAAGATTAGAGAAAATACTCCAAGTACTGCTTCCTCATTCCGATAATTCTGCAACTTCCCAGTGAAAGTGTTTGAGTAAACGTAGAGAGGTGATGTACTTAAATCTCCATATACCACACCAAAGCTCTGATATGCTAGTAGCAGATTCTTTGATAGATTTACCCATGAAAACTGCAAAAGGCCACCAATTTTTTAGCTTACATTGAGCTACCAACAAGGCTAGTCCTAGAAAAGATAAGCCCTAGTTAAGTTGATCCAGCTGAAATATGATTACAGCAGTCATAAAACATTGATCATATATCTGGTTTAAAATACAATTGAGAGATACATTTAAATTTCCTAGGAGCACAAAAACCTTACTTAGAAACCTACAGCAGCCAAAAATAAGCAATAGCGTAAGAAATAGCACAAGAAAACGAAAAACATAAAGTCATTCCTGATAACGTGTAGCATATAGCACTAACAAAATGCAATTGCCAAAACAACAAAATTAACTAAAAGGTGTTTTCAAAGAGATATATTTTAGTTCGATGAAATTGAGACAAGCCATAGTGGTTTTTAGCAATCTTAGCCAGAGTCAACCAAGCCAGTAATCTTTTTACTTTTCTGCAGGCCAATCAAGTTCTAAAAGTAAATATATAACTTGAAAAGTTGTAAATTTTAGTCCATTTTGATTTCTCTTCTTTAACAATTAAAAAGCATCAAGACATGTTCAAAGAATCAGAACTTGAAAGGAACAACATCGTTCACTTTTGCTCCTGAAAAACAGACCCTTTAAGCGTATAATTAAACAAACTTTATGATATAGAAGAGAAAGCGTTGAAAAAGGAAAAGAAATTGTTAGCAGGAAGAAGAAATCCTGGTTATAATTTCTAAGAAATAATAAAACAATCATATGAGAATTTGAAATGAGAAACAACCAAAAAACGAGAAAATAAGCAAAATCAAGAGTTTGAGTGAAAGCGGCAACTAAAGAATTGAAGCTGATCTCAGAGATACAGCTGATAACAGATAACAAGGCATTTAAGACCCAAAAAAATCCAACTTCAAAACCACCAAGTGACTCCAAACACAGAAGTGATCAGAGACTGATACTCTTCCATTGATTTACAACACCGATCAAGCAGGACAGTTTTACAATCAAGCCAAGACAACTAAATGTTGTTCCCTTGCTTTTTTCTTTTTCAAATAGCAGCAAAAAGAAACGAAAGCTTCAATTAAACGAAACGTACCAAAGTAGAAGGAAAAATAGAGAGTAGAAAGTGACCTGAGAAAGGCGAGAAGAAGATTGAAATCCAGATTCTGGCTCCATTGGAGCGATGAGATCACCTCTCTCTCTCTCCGGGTGTGTTTCTCTCTGGTTATAATTAATTAACACTTCGTTTGATAGTTGGATAGATATAAAACAGGAAGTAGCAAGTAAGCAGTAACATGGATGGCGCTGTGCTCTCTCTCTCTCCAGTTCTGGCTTTCAAGTTTCGACCGAGGAAACCTTACCTTGTGCGTCACCAGTCACTCGTGGGTGTACGCGTAATTTCATGTTTTGAATTGCTTGTTTTTCTTTTCATTTCACTTTCTTTATTTTTAGGGTAAAAACAAGTATCAACTTTTATGGGTATGGATCATTAAATTGCATTAACTTTTAGAGCAATTCACAAGATAGTGTAATTGTAAGAAACTTCGTGCTTGATAGGGATCGACAAGTGAATTACCCTCCATTTTCTAATACTTTCTCTTATTTAAAATAAATGTAATTTTAGTAAGATTTTAATTATTCAAAATAACTGTCATTCACGATTTTTTATGTATGTTTATAATTTTATTTCTAAAATTACCTTTTAATTTCTCTCACATCCTAATTATACAGATTACATTTTCAAGACAATTCAATATGCAATTAATAAGAGTATATCAAACATTTCACTAGCTTTCTTAATAAATGTACATCTCTTTAGAACGACACTTATTTTGAATAGAAGGGAGTATGCTTGAAAATGTAGTTTACTTTTTTGACCTAAAGCTTCGACCACATTCAATTATTTGATTTCTATATCAAATTAATTACCACCTTATGTTTTTATATATACATATATAGCTAAATTAAAATAACAAGAAAAAATAGGAGTAGAATTTGGGACTATATTAACTGTTTAATTTTTGCTATTTCAACTTTATTTCAAGTCATCTTATCTATATATATTTATATAAAACCTATATAAATATGTATACGAGATAAATTGAGGCAGCTTAGAAACAACAAAATAAGATTTATACCTATTGATGACTTAGGCAGTTCACATGAAACAAAAGTTGAAGATAAGATTATATATAATGCCTGTCCCTCCTTGCAACTGTATAATAGTGCGTGGATCCTACTCCATTGTCATTAGAGATTGTTCTTTTGTCGTTACCGTTAGCCTCCTCCCACGTAATAATAATAACAGTACCGAAAGGACTTTCCCGCAATTACATTTACGCCTCGTTTAATTTTATCCCTAAAAAACATTATCGGATTACTTAAATTGAATTATGAAATTATCTATTCCATTTTATTAGATCCTGTTACGTTTTTACATTAGGAGATTCATTGGGCTTAAAAGCTATAAACATGTTTTCTAATTCTAATATTCTTTTATTAACAAGGTATATAAAATTTTATTATATCACCATATAACTTTTAATTTTTATGTGTATTATCAAAACATGTTTCAATAGGTTCTATAATCATACAATCGCTACCACTTGATCTTTAATTTCTTTTTGTAAAATCAAAACATATTTCAATGAGTTCTATAACCTTTACTTAATTGAATTTTTAGATTATAAATACTATATAGCAGATTTTAATATCCAAAAAATTCAAACAATCTGTCAAATAATTATAAGATACTTTACTTCATTCTATATTTTTTATTATACTAATATTGTAACGCTCATATAACTCCTGTGAGGGTATGCAAGTGTCACACCCACTAACAGAACAAACAAACTAAAAGCAATCTAAAACTTCCTTGAAATCAAATCAAGAAATCATACATGATATTACATTGACTTTGATACAAACTTGTTCAAAATCCAAATTCGGCCTAAAATATAGTTCTTACAAACTTGCAAATTCAAATTTATACACTTAAGATACAAACCGAAAATCAAAACTTAAAAATACAATTTTTGTAATAACAATAAAACTCCAACTCTTTTGACCATTGCGGTTAACTTGTCTCAATCTTTAAGTCATTTTCTTTGAACCTGCACGGGGCAAATTCACCGTACTAAGCATATAGCTTAATGAGTAATAACAAAACTATGTCTATCCACAACAAGTACTTAATCATGTTATACAAAAGCATCTCAACATACTGAAATTCAGAATAGGATAAGATTTATTACTGAAAATACTTCGCATGCTAAAGTTTGATATTTCAATAGCAGGACAAATATATAGAAATACAAAACGGATTTTCAAAATAGGATGTTAGCCCACCAGATAAAAAAATAGGGTTTGTGTCTTATGAAAACTTATCAAAGATCAAAGTACAAAATGAATTAGACTGTAAATCCATGAACAGAAATGGGTAACGGGACTTATACAGAAGATATCATAATTGGCATCACTAAACAGAAAAGATTGAAATCCCGACACCGAAGTGTCCAGAAGAGACCGAAGTCCTGACATCGAAGTGTCCAGAAGAGACCACAATCCCGACATCGAAGTGTCTAGAAGCAACTACATACCTTTCTAGGCATGCTTATTTACCCACGATTAGGACTTGATAGTTACAAAACCAAAAATGTCTGAAATTCAATGCATATATCATTTGTTGGTTTCATGCCAAACATTCAAATATATCAATTTGACAGCTTTGCAAACCATTCAATGGAGCAAAATCAATGGCAAACAAAGCAGTCAAAGCAAAACTATCAAAAACTTCTTACTGAATTACTTACAGATGCTCAAAGATCACTTATAAACATTTATTTACAAAGGAGTTCATCTAAATTACTTACAGAATTTCTTACTAGATTACTTACAAAACTGACCGTCTAAATTATTTACAAAAACTCAAGGATTACTTACTGAATTTCTTACGAATATTCATCAAAAATTATTTACAAAAGACCATACTAGATTACTTACAAAAGAGAGTATCTAAATTACTTACAGAATTTCTTACTAGATTACTTACAAAATTGACCGTCTAAATTACTTACAAAAGCTCAAGGATTACTTACTGAATTTCTTACAAATATTCATCAAAAATTATTTACAAAATACCATACTAGATTAATTACAAAAGATAGTATCTAAATTACTTACAAATGCTCCCTTCTTACTTATTGCATCGAAGTCCCGACAATATCTGCAATCGGTCGCTCTATGCGTTCCTCTATAACATTTAGTACATACACATATTATTATTGTCCATGATTATGAAATCATTTATGCACGTTCATATATGATGTATGTTCATGACAAATTCTCGGGTTTCTTAACCTTAATCTTGTCACATTATCAATCATGTGAAACCATACTCGATTCCCCAATTTAGATTTATCTAATAACCAACTTTCGGGTCCACTTTGTTCAATTATTTACATCAAGAAATTGAGGTAATTAGATAAAAATTTCTTCTATAAAGTTTTCCCTCATTGTCTTAGGTTTCTAATGATACTAAGTTCATCTAATTTGGTTTAGTATACTGAAAGTTATACTTAAAAGATTTTAGACTGTTCTTAAGCTTTAACAGAATTCTTATCTCAATTTTTAATCAAAATTTGAAATTCTTGGAGGCAGAATTAGAATTTAATCTCTACAAACAATTTGTATCCTTATGTCTCTAATTTAATCAGAATAAATAATCATCTCATTTGGAGCTCTATTGACCAAGATATAATCAAAATACCGAAGTATGTTTAGTAAAAAAATATCCCAGTTATCATACTTCAACACAATCACATTTTCATCTTAAATTCATCAAACAATCCACTGCAGATGATTATAACTTTTGGTAGGGGTGCTGGTTCAAGAATCAAGTTATTTGAATGTCGGGTGAAGAAGTTATAACAAAAAGATCAAAGCATGTTCAGAAAATAACCTCCTTCGGATAAACAGGGAAGTCGCGATCGCATTACCGCGACACTCCCGGTAGTCCTACGAAGTCGGGATCGTGTACATGCACGACCGCGACATTCCTGGTGGACTTGCGAAGCCTTCTTTTTCACCTTACCTATTTTTCCAACTCTTCCCAAAACAAACCTTTGGATCACTTTCACATGATCATTTTGACAATGAAAACAAAGGATTTAGGTCAAACTTTCTTCTAAACAATTGTTCCTTCATGTCTCAAGTTTCTAATGACACTAATTTTGTGCAATTTGGTTTAGTATCTTGAAAGTTATCCCCAAAATACTACATATTATTTGCAAACAGTGACAGAATCCAGAAACTCCACTTCAAGCCAAATTTTGATACAATTAGTGACAGAAATCAAATTTGACTCCTTCATGAAATTGTAGAATATCTTTCTAGTTTAATATGAATTTAACTTCATCCAATTTGGATATTCAAAGATCAAGTTATGCCTTAAATACAGATGTATGTTCAGTAAAATACTGCATATATCATATTCCAATGACTATAACCTTTCATCTTGTTAATCATATCACCAAATTTGCTTCTTGTTTCACCACCCACGCATGCATTAACACCATTTACGCATGCAGCAATCCACAAGTATGAAAACACACACCATTCACACATGCATCCATTTAAAACATTAAAACATGCATAAAACTTACTTGTCTTAATTTTCTCTCACTTCAGCAAAAATTTCCAAAAATGAGGAGAGCACCCAATACATTTCGGTGTTGGATTACAAAAAGATTTTGTAACAGTCAAGACCCTCCAATGGCAGAAGACTCGCAAAGTGTAACGCGGGTAAGCCAATAACACCAAAACATATTGGTGTTAAGATTTAGTTAAGACAAATTTAATAATTGATGAAAACATATTAGAAGTGAATACGATAGTGTTTTTGCTACCGTCTCTTCGTTTCTTCATTGTTTTCAATCACCCTTTGTTCTCCATCATTATTGGTCACTAAGGTGAAGTTGGTCAACGGAAGCAACATTCATGCAACGTAGTGGTCAACAATCCTTGAAAGAAGTCGTGAGCATCGAAGCTTGTTGAGTTGACTGAGGTATGTTAGATTTCATTATTGATGTATGTTAGATATGTTTGTGTGTTTCGGATGCATCCTTCTTGTTGGTTGTATATGTGTTGGTGTGTATTAGATAATGGATGTTGTCATTAGTTTAGTGTTAAATGAGGTCTCGAATGTTTGTTTGGCTACTTTCTGGTCCCTATTGTGGTCTCATAATGTTTGTTGTTGTGTTTTTTGCGTTTTGTGGTCTGCACATGCTCCTTTTATTTTTGTGGATGTTTTGTGGTCTTCACATAAAACAAGCTTTTTTAAAAAATTAAAAGGAATTTTCATTAACTACAGTGAAAACTATATACAACAAGATAGGGAGGCCTTCTGTAGAGAATCAAAAGTATTAAAATGACCTATACTCAAAATTTATAAAGTATGGAAACAAAGCTAATGAGTTATAAGTTCCAACTCAATTGCATATTGTCTATTAGATTTTGGGTTACATCTTTGGATATTACAAGGCCTCAGATCTCGTTGATAGTGTTTGCTGCTAACTGGTATTGTGTAGTTTGCTCTCGCCGATATAACTTTTGATTCTTCTCTTGCCAGATATTATATATGGATAGGGTGAAAGCAGTATTGATCAGCCTAGAATCTTCCTTGCGATGATTTGCAACTCTGATGACTTTGGTGTAGAATGTGAGGCCAATCATACGAACTATAGAAAAAAAAACCTCAACTTGTGAAGCATTTGGCTCCATAACGATTTGGTGTATGTGCAATTGAAGAATAGGTGATTCCTATCTTCAGTTGTCAGTTGGCATAAGATACATATAGGATCGTAAGTACCATACCACCTATCTTTGGTGCTGAATCTATTTTTGATCGCATGCCAAATGATCATGGAGGCTCTTAATATGAGGCTTTTCTTCCAAAGAAGCTTGAACCAAGGAACTACTGGACATTTCGATTAGAGACTGCTATAGCAGTACTTATTTGTAAAGAGACCTTTGGGATCATGCTTCCATACTATTGTATCATCATGGTTACTATTGGCGATGCGTGGGAGATATTGGCTTAAGAGTCGGAACCCTCTGTAGTTTCCAAACCATTATCCATCAACAATGAGTGCTGAAACTTTGGCTTGGAGCAGAACTCGATTTCTGAGCTGATCTAATTCTGTCCTTTAGATCAATTGAATGAACTCAGTCAAATCATCAAACCAAGTGGAGATGTTGTGGCCATTTCCCAGTTTGTAAAAAATGAGAAGGTATATCAATGGTTGGATGCTTAACATTTGTTTGAATACCCAGGAGCAGTCCGTGAGAGTTGCCATTTACCAGAAGTTTTGAGAATGTAAACAAGCTTAATGGATCCATTTGATCCAGATGGCATTCTTATCAGTATATAGCCTCCATATTTTCTTGCAAAGTAGTACTTTTTGCAACAGAGTGGTTGAGAGTAATCCCAACCCACCCTTGTTTCTTGAAACCATTTGACTTTAGCTTTCTTAGCATTTTCCATAGAACTCGACCATAGAAAAGCTTTTATGGCGATCAAGTTCCTTGATTACCTTCCATGACAGTATCAAATGGTTAATTTAGTGAATGTGTAGATTGTTTAAAATAGATTGAATAAGCATAACTCTAGTAGCCATGGAGAGAAACTTATTCTGGAAAGCTAGGATTTTGGATTTGTATTTGTCTAAGAATGGAGTATAGTCTTTGTATGTAAGCTTGGTATGAGAGATAGGGAACCCCTAAGTACTTAAAGGGAGTTGCGTGTAGTTCCATACCCAATGACTGTGCAAGTTCAAGTTTGTTGTTGACATCGGCTGAACAGTAGAAGTCGTTTTTCTAGATATTAACTTGAAAGCCTAACCAATTGAAGAACCTCTACAAGATGTCTTTAAGAATGTTGATTGAGAACATATCAACTCCAAACAAAAGAAGTAATTCATCAGTGAACATGAGATGAGTGAGTTTTAGAGGTCTATATTTGTAGTAGAAATAGAATCGACCTATGTAGTATAAGTTTGTCTAGCATTCTCGATAGCCCTTCCATAACCAAGACGAAGAAATACGGGGAGAGGGGATCCCTTGCCTGAATCCCTCTAGCACACTGCACTGGCTTTGTAGGGATAACATTAACTAAGATGCTCACTGAGGAGGTGTGAAGACAGAGCCTAATCCCATTTTTGAAGTTCAAAGGAAATTCCATAGTCGATAGACATACGTCAATGAATTCCCAACTAACTGTGTCAAAAGCTTTGTAAAAGTCTATTTTCCATTGGCAACTTTTCAGATGCTTACCTGATTGATAGCTCCTCAGTAGTTCTTGCATAAGCAATACATTATCTCCAATGGTAATGCCTTCCATGAAAACTCCTTGTGTGGGGTTAATTATCTCCTTCAAAGCTTTTTTAAGTTGAATGGCCAGTAGCTTGGCAATAACTTTGTATAAGGTGTTGCAAAATGAAATGGGTTTATAGTTAGTCAAAGAGGACGGGTTTGGTTTTTTGGAGACAAGACCGATAAACGTATGGTTTATTTGTATCAACATTTTGCATAAGGATAGTGTTTCTTGGATAGTTTGAGTGAAGAGGTCTCCCGTGATGTTCCATGTGTGTTGAAAGAAATGGGCAGTGAATCCATTCAGCCCAGGGGTTTAGAGGGAAAAGAACTTCTTTAATTTCAGTGTCTCCAAAGTAAGCAAAAGAGTAAGGAAAGGAAGACAACCAATCTGAATTGACTATGGCTCTATCAAGCTTCCTTCTATCAAATATTGCCCCTGTTGATTATTATTACAAGTAAGGTATCTGCCACTAAAACTCAAATTAGTCACAGGCACTTGTTGGAGAAGTGCTTCAAGCTCCCTGCTGGAGACACATTGGAGTCCCCTACCTCTTTCCTTTTATGTGTTCTTGTGAATACAATTTAAGTCACTGATGATTAACCAAGGATTTTTGACAGTAGTATGCAATTATTGTAGAGAGTTCCATAGTGTTGCCTACTAAAATTGAAAGTTTAAAGCATAAAGAAGGGAGATGTCAAACCTTGTACTGGAGCCATATAGTGTAAGTGCAAGTCGACTTGTACATGGGGTAAGTCGACTTACACGTATTCAGTACCGATAAGTCGACTTGTAC
>JANPWT010000007.1:21416474-21433625 GCA_024678245.1 Erythroxylum densum
AATAAGAAAGTTTAACACCATCTTGAAATACTAGATTGATGTATAAAAATGATGGTAGGTCTTTTATTGAAATGTTGTTGTTCTTGTGAAAATTCTTGACATCAAACCTATCAAATTGCTTATTAACAATGATTAAACAATCAAACCAGTTTGGCTAATTCAACATTGAATATTTTGAATCAGTTAACTTCTAGTTCAGTTTTCAATTTTTAGTTCAATTTACTTTGATGACCCTTTTTGTTAGATCAATTTATTAATCAGTCAGTCAAGTTTTGTAAACTAATCAGTTTTATAAACTAAAATAAATTAATTATTTTTTCTTTAACTGTCTTTTCTTCAATTAAACTTTAAAAATTTTCCAATGGTAAGGACAATCTTTTTAAATCATATTTCAAATTATTTAATTATATTCCATCTTTAACTAGTTTTATGACATCTAATATTGGTTAAACCTTTTAAAAACTTAAATACATTATCTTATTAGTTTAACTTGTAGTCTAATTTTAAATATATTACTTATTAAGAAAAGTCTTATACTAACAACTGGAAAGAGGGAAGAGAGAGTCGTTATAAATGCACGGTAAGGAAGAAACAAGTTAAATAATTTGCATTTTATTTTGGGTTCAATTCTATGTAAGTTTCCAAGTGTATACTAATTGTCACATAGATATTCATTTATTAGGTCAAATGTATGCTTTATTAGTCATGTCATCAAATAATTAATGGAGACAATGTTTTGACTTAGATTGTATGAGTTTTGAAAGGTTAGTCATTAAATTAAAAATTTTAAAAGCTTGGATACTAAATTGAAAAAATATCAAAAGGATAGGCACTTTTGAATTTATTACACTAATTTTTTTTTATTTTGGCATTGTAAGCATATGTGAGCACATCATCTTTATATATCTATTATAAATGTTGAGTTTGTAGCAACTGATTCACTTGATAATATCATAGTTAGTAGTTTTGTATTTTTACTACTAGAGTTGGTAACAATCCAACATGAGCTTGGCCTTGGGCTTAGCTCGATATGATGTGTAATTAAGAAGCTTGCTTTGGGAAATGATGTCATTTTGGTATTTTAGCTAAATTAGTTCAAATCAGTTCAAGCAGCTCTAGCCCTCCTAAACTTAACCCTAGTCTACTTAGATTGAGCCTAGGCCTATATTGCTTTGCCATCTTTACTATCAAGGATAAACACTTGATAACTACACTTCAGTTTGTTATATGTTTGTTATTAATTTGATAAAATTTTTCACTCACATCCCTATATATAAGAGTTTTCATAAACTATTTGTACTCTATATAATCAGTTTCAGCTATGTTGTTTATCTCATAAAATTGCTTCCTATAAATGTGCTTCTTGTTGCTTAGGGAAATTACATAGGGTTCCTTTATCCTGAACACATCATAAAAGTTCTAGTCTTTTGGAATTAATTTCCTCGAATGCGCCTCTTTTTTCTTCTTTTATTTTTTATTTTCATTAATGACTATTCTTTATTTATTTGTTTTTTCCCAAGTTATGGTTGAAAAATAATTTAATTCTTTGGTTAAATAATTTCATTTTGACTAGGGTAAGAATTTTGGTCATTATGTAGGGTGAGCACCTCTTTTTTCTTCTTCTAATCAAAAATATTATGTTATTTTTATTGATTACTATTATTTGTTTATTTTTTTTCAATTCCAAGTTATGGTTGAAAAATAATTTAATTCTTTAGTTAAATAATTTCATTTAGACTGAGGTGTGAATTTCGGTCATTATGTAAATATTTCTAAAAATGGTATTTTTGTTGAATTATATGTTCCCATACCCATGAATAAAATGATACTACTGAGAGAAAAATTAGAAATTTTTTTTGATACCGGTCTTGCCTTGATAGGACATTATAGGGTACCTTCCAAATATTGGCAACTTACCTTTGAAACAATATTTTTTCTAATTACTAAATTTCTTAAAAATTCATTGTCAAATAAATTTCCATTTTAAGTTGTTTATAATAAACTGCATGATTATATTTTCTGAGAGTTTTTAGACATTCAATTTACCCATTAAGTAGACTATACAATAAAAATAAAATTTCCTTTCATTTCTAATAGTGTGTTTTCATGGATTATTCTCCACTTCATCTTGGTTATAGATGTCCAACTAAGGATATACGAAAAATCTATCATGTTAGACATGTAGATTTTGATGAATCCTTAGTTTCTTTTTTCAAAAGTTTCAAAAACAAAATCCTAATCCATTCCAACTGTCCAAGTTGACCATGCTCCTCTCCTTAGCTTTAAGTAACTCATTAATATCCTCTACTCACGGTTTCACCAATAACTTCTAGTCCACCAAGTAATTTTTCTAATTTAAATTCATCTTTATTCCATTATTTTACTCAACCTTTATAACCAATAACCAATCTTAGCCCAACTCCAACATCTTCTACTAAATCTAATATATATATATACAAATTCAATCACAACAACCTAATCCAATCCAAACAATTCTTCCCTAATGCACACACCCTGTATAACTCAAACTATCAAGCATGTAAAAAATATATTTATTTTGCAACCCCTTTACTGCAATTATCTACCATACACATCAACCTACTTCTTTCACATAAGCCAATAAAAATCTTGATTTAAGGAAAGCCATGGAGCTAGAATTTGTTGCTCTTCAACATAATCAAACTTAGGAACTTATACCATGACCTACCTACTACTAGAAGCATTATTGACAATTGATGGGTTTGTAAGATTAATATGAAAGCAAATGGTATTGTAGAAAGATTAAAGACATGGTTATTGCTAAGGATTATACTTAATGGCATGGTTTATATTTTATTGATACTTTTAACCTTGTTATTAAACCTGTGGCTATCAAGTCAATACTTATCATTGCTATTTCAATAGGGTGGCATCATAGACAACTTGAGGTAAGAAATGCCTTTCTACATAGAAATTTGGAAGAAATTATTTATATAGTTCAACCTTTAGGGTTCGCAGATAAAAACATCCAGATTACGCTTACAAATTGAATAAATTACTATATAGTCTTAGGTAGGCTCCTTGGTCATGATTTCAACATTTGAATAATTCTATTATTTAGCTTGGATTTGTTGGCTCACATGCCAATTCAATACAATTCATTTACTATAGAGATGGTTTCTACTGCTTTTTGATAATATATGTTGATATGTGGTTATTATAGGGAGTGATACAATATTTGTTGATTTAGTTATTAATAACTTATCTTCTAAATTTTCATTATTACTTTTGGGCATTCTACATATATACTCCACACGTGCAAAGGGTGACTCACAGGACATACTAACAGACACAACACCACCCATGTTAGCGACAGATGCCCCCTAAACACCACCATGCATGTTAGGACGTACTCTAATCGATATAATTGTATGTATAAAGACCTAACAACATACCAGAGGCTAAATCCCAATTAATATATAAGCGTGCCTCATTTCAGTAATATTTAAAAACATATTCAAAATCCATTTCTATGCTAATTTAAAGCATATGCAACTTTCAATTCAATGCCAACTCAAATCATATTTACATCTCATTAGTTTCCAAGTGCATCCAAAACTCAATTCAATTCTAAATCAAAGCATATGTAAAACTCATGAAGATTAGCTTTTAAATTCAAGTAGTAGCACCAATGGAATTATTCATAAACATACTTTTCATAGTAAGGTAAAAACCATCTTAACAAATCAATTTAAATACACACTCAATGTTTGTTATTTATCGTAAACCACCCTCACGTGCCCGGTGCTTTTCATTTATTGGTCCCGAGTGTACAGTGATCGAGAAAACTTTATTGTCTTACTCAGCTATGAGGGAGATCCTTGAAGGGTTCCTATTGACAAAGGGCTTAGCGAAAATCTTAGCATTTAGTAAGATTAAAATTCTATTTTCTTTTCATTCAACCATTAACCAATCATTGAACAACGTCCATGATTTATACATGTTGTCTTCTTTCCATTTAAATAATGTACATAGTATATACATTATGTTTTCCTTACATTGAACCATTAAACTATTTACAACATATATGCTGCTATTGAACAACCATTGAGCCACATATATAGCATCTATATGCCCAATTAATAACCATTGAACAACATACATATGATATGGATATACATGTTATTTTCCTCTCCATTTACCATGTTGTTTTTCTCTTTACTTAACCATGCAATCAGCTCAAACATTCACGCAATTCATAAGGGAATTCATGTTTCCAGCTTAAGCATTCACGTGACCAGCTAAAGAGGATGGACAATAATGATTTGACATACCAGAATCAGGTGGTAACATGCTGCCCATCTTTTCCTTACATATAGTTGGTGTTGAAGGAGGTGTTGTCCACGGTTGGAGGCTTAAACAACATGCAGAAATTATTTCCTAAAGGAAATAACTTAGAGATCTATGCGTGAAGGGAGCAGCTACAATTAATAACATCAATTCTGGTCTAAGGGATAAGTGAAGCTTTGGTGGAATGAAGGTGGAGTAGCTCCTTCATCATCTTGTATAAGCTACATGTTATTGGAAGTTTTCCAACACATTGCAAGCTTAATTTCTAACATTTGTCCATTGTTTAAACTCTCACCATCTTTGTTTAATTAAGCCATTAACTTCTTGTATCATCCACGACAATTGTTGTCTACCACATATAACAAGTTGTTTTGATTTTTGTCTCACCAAAATGACACATGTCCACACCATACATTAACCTCACTTGTAATGAATTTTATGGCCCTCACATCTACTCCTTCATAAATGTGACAGCATAAGGTTTTCATGCATTCTTGTTCCAAAATAATGAGGACTTCTTCATGTACGTGATAGCTTCCACTTAAGGCACATTCACATGTAAATGTATTATTTCTTGTCCAAAATAATTAAATGGCTTAAGAAAAATCTGTCCAATTTTGGTAAAAATTTTATGTCCACTTAATAACATGTTACACCTAAACACATCAACATACAAGTTAGATTGATTTACTTTAAGTATCCTTAACCATGGTTGATTCTCTCACGGTTGGTTTACTTGGTTTATGTCCCTATGTTTCAGCCCAAAAGTGCTTCCAATTTACTGTACGATAATTTAAAACAAGGTCAATCTTGATCTATCATAAACCCAGCCAATCAAATTTATTTTTGGTCCATTTCTATACCAGTCAACTCCAATATTTTGTGACTATCATTTGACTTTAATATTTTTCTTAAGTATTGTCAAATCATTTAGGATAGGGTCCCCAATTCACTTTTTAATGAAAATAAAATTTACATTCACCCAGAAACACCATTCATACGAAATGAAATTTTATAGACACGTTAAAAGAAAAGTTTGGAGTTTTACAACTAGACATTCCAAAGACTTTTCATTCAATGACTAATGTAGGCTTGAGCATTATGAGCTACTAGGATTTTCCTGATCCTATTGACAATGGAATTCCCTAGCATTAAAGCTTCATTCTCTACTCCTCTGTATAATCCATTGTTTTCACATCTTTAAATTGTTTGTTTCTTAGCAAAGATTATGTGGTGGCTTCTCTTTGCTATAGGCTTTAAGTCGTTTCAAATAATTTTCTCTTTTTTTTCATTTGGGCTTATATAAATAGTGCACACATTACATGGATCAGGCTCACATTACGTGGATAAGGCTACAAATAATGCTCACAATAAGTTAATCAAATGAATTTATTGATCTTCTAGCTCTATATATTTGTTGTTTTTTAACTTTGAGTTAGACAATTTTGACTTCAATAATTGTTTCATAATTTCAAAATATTATTTTCTATTTTTATAACAGTCAATAATATATAGGCTTTCAATTGTTTTTGAAAAAAAAAAGGTTAGTTCACTTACTTTTTGTTTTAAGGGCTGAGAATTTTGGCAAAGCCATTCTTCTATAGCCATTTGAGGGACTTTATTTCCTTACAAAAACTCATCCCACCATTTCCGTTTCACCTTAGATATCCTGATTAGCACTAGGATGTCTAATTAAGGTTCTTATTTATACTCTTATGTCCCATTTCAACACCCAAGGGATAAAGAATTTAGAGAAAAATAAGAGGCTTAGGGAGAATATATCTTTATGATCATTTGTTTGATATTTTCTTTCAAGGTACAATACCCTTAGTACACCATTAGTTGGAATATTTTCACAATACACCTATACCATTTCCACCTATTGAAGAACCAAAACAAGAAGTTGTACTTTATCTAATATTGAAAAAAAACCACGCGTGTCGGTTTGTCACATTGTTCATCTGAAATACATTAAACTAAGCTTGTATCATAATAGATGTAAATTAGGCAATAGGGTAGCTTAGTTAAAAAAAGGCTTCAAATTTTTTAAGCTTTGAGGATTTAATTCCCTACTCTATTGGATGGCTCACCTATTTTATAGGTAGAACAAGTAGCGACAATTTTGTTAGGCTTAACAAAAAGGTGTCTAATCTTAAGTCAATCTATTTCTTCAAGGATGTGCATATAATATTCTTAAGACTTTAAGAAATCTTAAGGCTTATAGTGTCAGCCTTCAGGGAAAATATTTTTATCACTTTAGAAGATTCTAGGTTGTAAAAGCCATTTCCAATTATTAAAACATTTTGAAAATTTTCTATTTCGGAATAATTGCTTTGAAAACTTTTCTATTGTGAAATTTGTAAGTCCTTCGAAAATTTTGCTTTGAAAACTTCTTTGAACTTTTATTCTTACAAAATAATTTTAATAGTTGCATTGTTGACAACCATTTTGGGTTGAAGCTTTGAAAGGTGTCTTTGTTCTTGAAATCATAATCTAGATTATAAAAATCTTGGGTTAGAAAATCCAGGGTGGATTTTGCTGTACCTTTAATAAATTCAATATTAAAATAGAAATACTCAAAATCACTTGCCATCTAGCAAAATATTGCTTTGAAGATATATTTCAAACACCTTTCAAAAAAACTTACTTTAGATATATAATTAACATAAAGTAAAAAATCTTAATCTCGTGAGTTCCCTTAAAACTTTAAATTGCATAAATAGTTGATAAAATCTATTTTAATTTTTTTTAGTAGTTGCTTTGAGTGGCATTCCAATGTCACAATATGTATACCTTTTGCTTTAAGATACCTGTGTATCCTTGACCGGAAGCATCCATTTCTACAATCTTAAAGTCATTAGGATCAATTAAATGTAAGATGGGAATATCTTTAACAATTTGTTTGAATTATTGATATAATTTAATGTGTTTTGACCAAGACTTTGAGTTTTTGCTTAACAAGTCATAGATAAGTTTATAGAGCTTATTCAAGTTAGGGGAAAAATATCTATACGTATAGAAAAGGGATCAATGATTTGTTAAAAAAAAAAGGTTAATCTCTATGTCTATATTTCCTTATAGTTTTGCAAAATTTTGAGAAAGAAAGAGGAGTACCTAGGTTATTCATCAACTACTAAACTCTCAACAAACCTTAGAAATGGATTAGGTATTCTATTCCAAACAAGAAAGATTTGCTTCAAAGATGATATAATGCCCAATTCTTTTTATATCTTGATATGAAATCCAAATTCTTACATTTCAACTATATACATATATTGGTAGATCAATATGCCTACTAATCAACTAATGTGTCAACAACTAACGAATTGGTGACTTTAATATAGCCAGTATGTTATATTAATCAACCATTACTCTGTATATAATCATTATAATGACTTGTTCTTGGCTCCAATGGTTAGTAAGAGACTGAAAACACTATAAATAGTTGTTTTCTCATTTATTTTAGCATTAAAAAATTATTGGGTGTATTTTACACATATTTATAAGTATTTTTTAATCATTTGAGTATCGTTGATTCATCTTTGTGTGAGTGAGCCTCTTTAGAGTTATTAAGTGAATAAGTAAGATAATTTTAAGTTGTATATTCCCTCAAAGACTCATTAACAAAGTTTACAAAGGAAAGTGAAAAACTATAAATGTGCTAGGAGCTCAAAAGAATTCTAATGATAAGCATAGAATAAGATACAACAATGAAAGTGAAGACAATTCTAAAATCATGTTTATCAAAGGAAAATATTTACATAATGAAAAATCATTACTTAATGTGACAGATGGATATAGAGCATCAAAAGGCATATGTATGCACATGACACATTTACTAAGACTAATTCTAAATGCTATCATCGTGCTTTTATATATGGCTCATAACTTACGCTTAAAATCTAATACTATAAAGCGAAATATAGGACTTTGATAATAAAATGAAAACCTACTCACACCCTTTTTAGCCCCAAAGAAGTATACATCAATCATTTATTCATAATTGACATTGCACATATAATCATGATAACTCATTTCACTACCATAGAAATTTTTTAACACCTTTAATATCCAAATGAATTTTCCTCATTATGTATACATATATAGTAATGCATTTATATATCATTATCACTCATATAATTTGATACGTCATTTTTATAGTAAATTTAGATATGTTGATAGATTTTTTTTCTCAAACAAAGAATGGCAAGCAAACCTATGAAAATGTGGGGTTTTTTCTCGGAAAGTCCATGAAAGTCAAAAGTCAACATACTTAGTGCATAAGGCTCCCCACTTTGCAGGGGTCTGGGGAGGGTCATAATGTATGCAACCTTTCCTTTATATTTTTATAAAGGGGCTATTTCTACGACTTAAACTTGTGACTTTATGATCATAAAGGAGCAACTGCACCCTCGAAAAGTCCATAAAAGTGTAGGTTGAAAATAAAGATCCTAACAATTAAGGAACCAAGCCCATTTAGGTTCCTAAAACATATTGATTGGTTTTTTTAAGAGCGAAAGGCAATAATTAATGATGGTATTCCTTGAACTAAGTGTTATTTTTGAAAATTTATGCCTTTTTATCATGATGAATCTATCTTTTTTACCTCTAAAAAAGGTCTAAAGATGTTGTTATAGGATGTGGAAAATTTAGCCACCAAAAACTTTTCAGAAGAGACAATTGTTGAACCAAATGAGAGAGATAAGAAGGATTACAAGCCTCCAATAGATTGTAAACTCAAAATGAATCTTCATTCACATCTCTCAAAAGTAATGTTCTATATGATTTAATTATTAGTTTATAATTCATAAATATGTGACAACTTACTTTTATATGTCAATTTAAGTCTAAATCAAAGATGTGAATTTTGTACTGTACCAGCCAGAAGGTACCGTACAGGTTGAAAGGTACTATACCAACCAAAAAAATAGAAAATTTCCTCCTTCAGTACTGGCCTTGGGTGTATTTAAAATATCAACCAAATATCAGTCGGTACTGTAAATTTTGACTATTCTAGGGACTAAATTGTAAAAAAAGAAAAATTTTTCATAAAACTATCAACCCCCAAAAAAAACTCTCATTGTCGGTTCTCCTCCTCCTCATAAAATTTTTTTCTCTCTCCCTCTCAACGTTCTCACTCCTCGTCTCTCATTATCGCTGCCATCCTAGGTTGACACCACCAGTCCCTTGCCACTAGTCTGCCCCCCCCCATGTCTGCTAGGTGTTGGCCTGCCTCTCCACCGTGCCTCCCCACTTACTGGTTTACCTCTCCACTGAGCCTCCTCCGCCTGCTGCATTCCCTCCCTATTGCGTTTGGCCCCTGCTCAGTTGCTCTCATCCACTAGTCTACCATCGTTGATTTTGTTAACTGAAACCAGAATGTTATATCTAGTTTTTTTCCTTGACACGACTTGACCCAAAAACCCAACCATCCCACCGAATCAAATTGAAAGTGTGACTTTTTTAGGTGTGTTTTGAATTACTTTTTTCTACTCCTAAATTTCATTTGAATGATGTTTTGGTTGTGTTGTGTAATATTCAATTTGTGAATGATTTGAAAGTTGGAAATTATTGGAATTGTGAATGGATGTGTTGTGTTGGAATTGTGAATGGTTATGTTGTGTTAGAATTGTTGGAATTGTAGGAGTTGAGATTTGAGAAATTTGAGTTTGAATTTTGAAAGTTAGAAGTAGTTTATGATGGTTAAATCCAACTGTAATGTAAGCAATTTCTTAATTTAATAAAATGAAATGCAAAAATATCGAACTGTAATGTAAGTAATTTCTTAATTTAATAAAATGAAATGCAAAAATTTTCTTCATATGATGATGTTAATGTGATGAAACTGGTAAAGAACAACCAAACATATTTAACCAAATTAGTTCCTGGATCTACAATTAGAGGAGAAAAACAATGTCTCTTGTAAATTTTGTGTCGATTCACAACCCACTTTTCCACTATGCCAAGATTTGTAGAACTTGCACTAAAAGTTAGTCAATATCCTAATGTAATGAATTTAGACTATAGTGCACAAATGTCAATCAATTTACATTACTACAATTGAATCAAACTAAAAAGTGAAATCTTAGTTATATCAATATACATCAACATCACGCCTTAAGGCCAATGTCCTAATGTATTTTTTTGTCTATTTTGGTCTATTTTTCTGTCTAATGAACATGTATATTTTTTAACATATCATATAATAGTTTACATAATCTATTACATAACATAGGTTAGGCTTCCTAAAAACTTGTGAAATCACTTTCTTTTTATAAATTGAACATGAAATTTACTCTTGATATATGTCTTCTTTATTTTTATAGATAAGTGGAAGAAAGTTTAAGTACTCCTAATATTCAACCACTTTAGGAAAATATAATGATCCAGCTTAGGCACATACTGCATTGTTCCCCAATATGAAGAAGTATACTATTTGCTTGTTTTGAAACAAACATTTGCAAGGTGGAGAAATCACTTGATTGAAGAAGCATTTAGTTGAAGGAGATGTAGACTGTAAAAAAGTGAGTCATGATGTGAAGTGACAAATGAAAACTTTGCTTGAAGAATATCAATATGAGAAAGATAGAAGGGACATATTAAATTATGAAATTGATAGTAGAAGCTAGAGTTCATGATGATATTGGAAATATTGAAAGTGGTAGTGGTAGAATGTTGCATTTGGACCTAATTTTAGAAAAAGAAGAAGGAAGATGTCGAATTGTTTTGCACCATGAATAAATCCTAGAGCTTAAACCTTAATTCATAGTTCCATGCAATTAAGAGAAATGGCTCACAATGTAGATATGGAAATGGCTAGATCGTAGTATGATTAAGGTGTAGCATTCAATGCTTCCAAATCTTATTATTATCACCTTATGGTGGATGTTTTAACCTCTTACGATTTAAAAGTTATTTGGAAGAAAGAAAAATGGATTAGGCTACTTATGGGTGTTTAATCAAGTGCCATAGTTTGACAAATATGAGACACGAGCCTATTATTAATTTTTTGGTTTATTTTGCAAAGGGCTCAATGTTTTTGAAGTCTATTAATACATCTGGCCTTATTTGTAAAATCTTGCCTCCTATAATTTTTAAGAGATTAAACTGTTAGATTGAGTCACATGAGTTATTTCATTTAAGAATTTACAAGGTGCATTTCATTCACATGCATAATATTTGTATACACATATGAATCATAATTTAGAAAACATTGCAAGATAGTATATGCACTCAATTGACATATTCTGGGTATGCAATGAAAATGAATGTGATATGAATGTGCATTCCCAATGTTTTGCATTTTGATTTACCAATAACATGAATTGATAGATTATAATTAGTGAATTGAGAATTTATTGTTACAATTGAGTAATTGATGAGGTGATATATGCATCTAGTTTATAAAAAAAATTTAAAGATTAAGACAAATTTATACATAGGAATTTAGGTTGATTAGGCCTATGAAATGGAAACATGTGGCATTGGGAATAAATGACAAATGGCTCAATTAAATGGATGACAAGTGGTTTGATTATAACTGCGACAAGTGGCCCCTTAATTTTGTGACAAATGGCATTTTAGACTTGTGATATATGGAGCAATATAATGGTGAAATGTGTAGCTTTACAAATGGTAACATGTGTAACTTTACAATTGGTGACATGTGTAGTCTTACAATTGGTGACATGTATATCCTTACAAGTAGTGACACATGGAGGCTTAAATGAGTGACATGTGGAGCCTAAAGTAAGGGACACATGGACCAATAGAATAGTAATATATGGACCAACAGAAGGATAACATATGTACCAATATAATGGTGACATATGGACCAATGGAATGGCAACACATGGATTAGTTTGACCTTCTTGAATTTTCTCCAGAAAATGGATGAAAAGGCAATAGAAGTAAGAGTGAAGGTTTGCCTAAGGTTAGAAGAGAAAGAAAAATGAAAATAAGAAGAGAAGGAGAGAAAAGGGGGAAGAGAAGAGGAAAAGGAAAGAAGTTATCAAGGTAATTCTAGTTTCAATTTCATCTTTTTGTTTCTATCTATCTTTCATGTTCTTAAAGCCCGAATTTGAAAAAACTCAAAGAATGAAATTTGTAGATAGGTCTTAACTTGACCTTTGTGAAAGTGGCTTGACAAAATAGTGACTAGAGTTTGATTTATGTTTGTTTCCCTAATATTGCCTATGATGGACCCCTATACAGGAACCTTGTATTATTTCCTGATTTTTTAGGACGTTAGAGTCCGAATTAGTGAAATTATAAAATATATGAAAAATGATTATTGGAGTCTTATTAATGCTTCTGTGAAACAGTTTTGTTAGGAGATGTATTGATAATGATTTATTGTGGTTTGAGTATTGTTTGCTAGTTTGTTTCTTAACAGAAACAGGACATAATTTGGATGGAGATTATATTTTAAAGGAAGATATTGTTTGTGTAATTTTTAGATATATTAAGACTAATGGAAGTCTAGTTTGGGGGCACAAGAATCATGGCATTTGGATTTTTGTAGAGAGAGTTATGATTAAAAGAAGATAGCTTATTCATAAAGGAACATTAAGAAAGAAAAGGATGTAAACATTGCACATAAGATTAGGTTAGCTTGATGGTTGAGGAGACATTAAGCTGAATTAGTAAGTGAATTATTGACCTATTGACATATGTTAAAATAACATTTATGATGATTGATTAAGGATGAATTTGGTTATGGTGGTGTATGAATATGAGATATATATTTGAGTAGTAAATATATTATATATTTATATGTACAAAGGCTCGGGAGCTGTAGATCAAGGAACTCGTATCGAGGATTGTTGAAGTCAAGAGAGTATACACCTTCTTTTGAGGTGGGTTGGGGAAACTATATCTCTCAAATGAGATTAGAACATCCTAAGACATGCATGATGACTTGTATGTGAATTTTGAACCTAGGTAATGCATAGTAGAATTGAATCTCAAATGGATGCTAGTATACTTGTGTATTTAATAAATGACATTATCTTGAATAACTCTTTGCATTTGGAATGCAATTAATGTTTTTATTATGTATTTTGAGAAATGATATTGTTTTCAACAAACCTACATTGGAAATGCAAAAGACAATATTTTATTTTCTAAAACCATATTTTTGAACAAATTTACACTTGGAGTGCAAAGTTTATGAAATAATGTTGTCGAACTTACATATGCATAAACAAGTCATATATGCTGCGTGTATATGTTCTCTTTTTTCTTAGAGCCATGGTAGGGTTCCATTTTATTGGATGGACTAATAAATAAAGGCATGGCACCTTACTTGATTTTTGTACTTAATATTTTTATATGATTTTTTATGATTGGTGAGGTAACGATTAGCCAATCGTGTGCTAGGCACAACAGATTAGCAACCCCCATATCGTTGATGCTAGTACATAAAAGTTGAGTCCCTGTATCTACACCTTTCTGTGGGACTTGCAAGTGATTCCATACCTAGGGTCTGAACACCGACAAGGTCATCATTTAGGGTCATGACGCTTTTGTCGACTGTAGTCCAGACTCACCACAAATGAAAGTTGAGCCAACACTGGGAATCAGCGGGTGTGCACACTAGTTTGGCTGACTAGTGGCGACACACATTGTAACATCCTGTTACCCATGTTAAGGCCAAAATAGTGTTTATAAGAGGTTAATGAGAAATTAGAAAGGGTATTTTATGCTTATGCATAATATGGCATACACATACACGAGAATATTGTTTTTTACACATTAATATGATTGTACATGCATTCATTAATATTTTCCAGGTAAATTGATTTATAGATGGGAATTGTGGATTTTAATTGTCTTGAAAATTAAATTGGAGTGTATTAAAATTGATTTGGTACTTTTGGTGATATTTAAGGTATTTTAAAAATTTAGAGTATTTTTGGACTAAAAAAATTGTAAAAATATGGATCATTTATAGTGTGACACATGGACTAATGAATTAGTGACAAATGGCCTACATGCAATGGTGATAGTGGTTGTGAATGATGAAATACACGTAGTCACGTTTTTACTAAGGAAAAGAATGCAACTCTTTTGTTTTTGGTTTGAAAAATTACTATAGTTGTTATTCACCACATCAAAAACACCAAGTTGTTTATGTTTGAGAAATTGGTTATTGATTCTTACATTAAAGTAAGAGTTTCAGTCTATAGAGAGTGTTTGGTTTTTGTTTATCCTTGGTTTTCTTTATCCACCAAAAATTCCATTGCTGGAAATTTGAGCTGAACCAAGTAAGTTATGTTTTAAGTTTTTGTGATAGCGTGGATGATTTTTAATGATGTTTGAATTGGAATGAATTGGTTATGATAAATGGAGTAAAAATGGAAACTGCAGAAAATTGGAGTTAATTGAAAAGAAATGCAGAAAAATGTGAATACTCTGTTTTGTTTTTGTGAAATACATATATGGGTTGGTTTTCATTATTGATTTGCGTAAATTTGTGGGTTTTTTTAAAGATGAACTGAAGTGAGTATAATGATAAGGAATGAGGATTAGGTGAGATCTTGATATAGAGAGGATTTAAGGGAAGTGGAAGTGTTGATGAAGATGGAAGAAAGATATAGGAAATGAAAAATGCACAAAATGAAAATATGCGTGAATGATATACGATTTTGATATAAATCTTAGATTTTTTATGTATTTTTGTCTGGTTGAATTGAGATAGAAGTAGAAAAGATGGTTTATGCATTAGATGTATTAGTTGTAAAGTGTAGGAATAAAAAGCTGGAAAAAATAGAAGAGAGGGGAAAATTTGTAGTTTTGGTGAAGAAGAAAATATGCACGATTGTGACTTTCATGGCTACCAAAGAGAGACAATTTTGAACATCCTTTGTTCTTTTTGTTATAAATTTTTCTTCTGACATCCAAATGACATGAAACTTGAACCAATAGACTCATAACACATTGTTATTCATCTCCACCAAAATTTATGAACATTTGAATCCATTCGGAAAAGATTGATTGATAAGTTCAGGATGAAAAATGTGAGTGTGCTAGAATATTGTTAAACTGGAATGATTTCACTAATCATGCTTCTATATTTTGGCCATATTTTGATCTGTAGATATCCAAATGAGATAATTCTTAATTTAAATTGAACTAGAGACATTTGGATACAATTTTTTAAGACGAAATTGATTTTGAATTCTATCTTTAAGGGTCTTGAAATTTAGCTTGAAATTGAGTTTTGGCTTAGGCTGTAGCACTACCCGTGATACAAATCATGTCCTGTTGTTATCAAATACAATGTATTGATTAAGCTGAATCATACAAAGTTGTCTTCATAAAGTTGTAGTTTATTATCTTAGCTTTAAATTAGTCAATTTTTTGATATTGGAATTAAGAGATATGAGTTGTACAACTTTGAGTGCATGATCATACACTAACCAAAATTTCAAATGTACTCAGTCTGTAGTATATTAAGTATAACTTTGGGAATACTGAATCAAATTGTAGGATCTTGGTATCATTAGAAACTTAAGACATGGTAGAATAATTTTCTAGAAGGAAGTGTTATCAAATTTCTTCACTTTACTGATGAGAATAATCATGCAAAGTAGACCCGAAACTATGTTTTTAGATAAATCTGGATTGATCAATTGAGAATTGATATATGAATGAATATTTTGACTAGAATAATGATAATGAACCCAGGATTGTCATGAACATGCATTGTACGTATTCTGTATACATATATGTGCATAAATGAGTACGTGTACCATTGTGCAAAATAGTGATATGTGTATATATTGTATGATATAGAGGAGCACATTAAGCGTCACCATCCAGACATTGCCAGGAATTCAAGGCAATAGCTATCTGGAGCGTACGGTGAGTAACCTAGACAGTCTCACTTAATATTTGTCTATTATATATTATGTTATGAATGTAGATTGTTTGTATTGATTATGGACATTAAGGTCTGAAGATTTTAATTTATGAATGTGTTTTTAAAGTGTTCCCTGAATGTGAATTCGGTGAAATAAATGTTTCTCAACATGTTTGTTGAATGTCAAACTAAGGTCCAATGATAAATGGAAATGGGATTGTAAATGTGTTTGAACGGGATTACGAATGGAAATGTTTGAAATAATGAATGATTGAATATGAATGTGATGCATTTCATACACTAATACATGATCAGATAATGATAGTTATGACATGAGTAGCCAACGAATATGAGCTTAGAGCTCCAGAATGTGGTATAGAGCCAAAGGCTCAATATGTACAATGAGCCCTATATTCGTAACGAGTAAGGGACAGTATCAATGAGCCTAGTATCCATAATAGATATGGGATAGTTTAGGCACTCAGTCACAACAATGTAATAATTAAAAGTGGGTCACACAAACATTACATAGACACATATTGAGTGGGTTTGACTGATTGAATTATAATGTGGACTTGTATTTGTATGAAAATGGGTATGTGAAGTAAACGATATGTGGTGCAATTTTCTAAATGAAAAGATGTGAAATTATCTGCTTATATGATTTGTTATATAGTATGAATTGGGTGAACCATCTAGAATGGTTACATCACTGAGTCCGCAAAATTAATCAAAATTGCAATGTTGATTTTTCAAGTATGAGATCACTAGTGAAAGGGAGAAATTACAAGAAGATTAATTCTTGTACTTTTGTGAGGAAATGGCTCAAAGGTTGGTCATCTAAGATCGATGGATTAGATAGAAGTTTTTGTAAATTTCCTCTTGTAATGTACTTAGTTTTAATATTATATATATTCGGATGGTTTGTAAAGCTACAATGTAAGTTTGGTTTTTAT
>JANPWT010000007.1:21608544-21620148 GCA_024678245.1 Erythroxylum densum
TTAATTTTTATAAGCTAATTAATTTTCATAAGTTAAAATAAACTATTTAATTTTATTTAATAAAATTTTTAATTAAAAAATAAAAACAACCGTCTTCAATCATATTATTATAAAATTTGTAATTTTAATTTAACACCAATTGAACATGTAAATCTAGAATTCTGGAAACGAAATGAATGAATTGAACAACGGGCATACTAACTATTGTACAACTTCAAGCCTTCGAAGCTGCAGGAAACACCTCTTACCGACCATATCCAGGTGGTGGTGGTGGCCCTCTATTTGCTTTACTCACCGGCAGTGGACCAGGTCTCCAATTCGCTCCAACGGCTGGCGGTGGTCGTGGCCTCCAATTTGGGTGAGGTGGCTGTCGAGATGGCCCTCTGTGCATTTCACCGGGGGAAGAAGACGGCTGACCCCCATTCAATCCGGGAGGTGGTGGCTGCATCCTACTTGATGATCTTGGGTCGAGAGGAGAGAACCGGCTGTCTCTTGCTTGATAGTTGCCACCCCATTGCCCATGATTACCAGTTGCAGATGAAAAGTGACGTTGGTAACCATTATAACCACCTTGATAGTCAGGGACAGTACCGCCACTTGATGTTTGTGCTGAAGGGCCATGTGTGTACCTTGATCCACCAGTCTGATGATATTCCGATTGGTTCGCGTGTCTTGGATGTTGTCCACTCCAGTGCTTCCCTCTTTCATGATGAGGTTGAAATCTTTTGCTAGAAGGGCCAGAAGCAGCATAGGATTGATTATATCCTTGGTCATTATACCCTTGGTCATAGTGAGTGGAGTGATTCGGATATCTGTAGTTATTAGCCTGAAAGTTGGATTGTGGCATTCTGCGGTGCCCATCGTCCTGGAACCCATTTGAAAAGGAAGAATATGACGAGACATAGGAAGCTGCAGAATAAGGTGGGCAGGCGTGCATATAGCCATTTTGGTCCACCTTCATCTGTAAACTGTTGACAACGAGTCGACGTGATGCCTCTCCTAGCTGACGACCAGAAATAGCTCCAGGTGGGTGCGGCCTGAAGGAGAATCAACCACACAGTTAACCATACATGGGAGATGGCAAAATGAGAACAAATCACACTGTTGCTTGTATTTCCAACATATCATCTCACAAAAATCTTTATGTACCTTTCATGTTCCCTAGGCCTTCTCCCAGAATCTTCATGCCATAAAACAGGTTCAGGTTTCATATCCCCAGCATCTACAATCTGTAAGAGAAAAAAGGATGTCAATCATCATGAAATCAGGCAAACCAATTTTCGCCAAACCATCTCAATCTTCAGCATGAAATTTAGTCTCAAACAAGATACTTTACAACCGAAAACTGCAGAAAAGAGACGTGTAAACCAACCAGAACAAACAAGTCAAACTATCTAGCACATAAGGGAAACAATAAATTTGTATTCAAGGCAATCTGAGGACTTCAAAGAAAAATATTAAAGTCGGATGCAACCCTATGGTAAAAGATGTCAAATGTTAGACCAAAATTACAAGTCTTTCAATGCAGTTGGCTGATAATGCATATTAACCATCATATGTACACAAGCTTCAAAAACGGATACAAGTGGCAGAAATTTTTATTAATCGCAATAGTCTAAGCAGAAAATTAAATGAGGCTTTCAAAATTGACATTAACATGCCATCATATTAATGGTATACTGAAATGTGCTAATAATACAAGAGGAGAAACATTTAGACGATTAATAGCCACAACCATAACAAATATGACAAATCAAACTCGAAAGAATTCTATTATCCGCAGCAAGCATACCTTTTTTGGGAATACAACCCCAGCAGGAGGTCTAGCAATGTGTTTATGTAGGCCAGGAAGTCTATATATTGCACAGCTGAAGAAAAAAGTTAAAGCAAATGCAATAGTTAATTACAAAAGGTCACCATTAACATACAACCATGTCAATATACCAGAGAGACAATAGAATGCTAACAACGTACATGACTTGGTTGTCCAATATGTCCTCCATGCCAACAACAGGAGACCTGAATACAGGAGGATGAGCATCTCCAGCACATGGGGATATATAACCATTCATCCCATCACTGCATCCAGTCCTGAACAAATCATAAGATATCCCAAATAAAACTAAAAAGTTTATGGTTTGTGTTAAAAATTGTTCAAACTCCTCATAACGTGTAATCACTAATAGTACTGCATGACTATAAACAGGAGGTTCTTATGAGCTTATTCGGAAAAAAAAGTGCAGATACTGAATTCATTTTCAAGTTAAGATCGTTTCACTTCCACTTTTGAAAGTATCACTTCCAATCAAAATTTTTTGAACCAATAACTTGGAGACAGAATGGACCTTTTCTCTTCTGAATTGGCAAGACATACTTTATGCGGGGTCCTCAATAACATAAAAGAAGAACGAAGAAATTTATTGCAGCTACAATATGTATAAATATTAAGCAAGAAAGGAAAAAATAAAAATAAACCCATTAACACGTGGCAAGTGTTCCATAAATAGAAGGGATTATTTCTATCCCTTTATTTTCTCCAAAGATTTGCAATTTTTTTGTTTTCAAGCTTTAAGATTAAACTCCTTAACAGAAACGCTCTCTGTTACAAACTATAATGCAAACTAAACTCCATGACTCAAATTCGACCTCAACAAGCAAGATTAGTGTCGCAATTGAGGTACCAAAATGATAGGATTCATGGAGAAAATGAAACCTCGGAAGTTGATTGAGTACATTCCATCACAAAGCTCAAAAGAAAATTGAATGACATTACGTAAGCAAAGCACCGTTGTACATACCTCAACTCAGGATTAATAGGTTCCTTGACTTCAATACGCTCTCTGTCTGTTAATTGTTTACATTGATTATCAAGTAGATATATGCTTTCTGATAGAGAATCTGACGATAACACAAATAACATATTGAACATCATACTGTTTCTCCTTGTTTCTTCATCCTGAAAAGCATTGGAATGTTCTGTTGGAATGGTATGTATTACAAAACAGAACCTGAGTCTCTGATCCCCTCTCCCTCCTTAGAAGAATAAGGGCGGAGTGGGTGGAGACAGAGAGATCTGAAATAAATAGAAAGAAATGAACGATGTGCCAGGGCATGTGTGAAGGAAGATCTAAGGAAGAACACTACCGTTAAAGTATGTTCAATTTTCTGAACCTCTGCGAGAAGGCGAGCTTCATCAATGAAAGGAAGCTTTGCAATACCCTTGGGAGAAGACAATAAAAAGGAATTAAACTAATAACATCAAGAAAGTTTCAAGAAAGTCCATTTGAGAATCCAAAAAACACTCCTGCCTCATAAAATCGTCTCTGGGCCATAGTACAGTAACGTCAGTAAGACATACTCACCTGCCATGGGTACCGTTTTCCGTTCATGTCTACCTCAAAGTCTGCTCAAAGAAATCAAGATCATTAATGCATAATCCAAGGAAAGCAATCTATAGATCTTTCTTGTTCAGTTGATAATGCCATACCAGTTGGGTAAAAGTCAATGATAGGTGAGTTTGGATCTGTCATTAATTTCCTGTAGCACTCCGGAAGCGCATGAGAACTGCAAGATAAATCATAACTGGTTTCTCCACCTGGCCTTCTCAAAGAAAACAGTTGCACAAATGGGTATATAAAATAAATTTAACAGCTGTGGAACCTTGCAGCAGGAAAAACTCCCAAAAGCTGATTGAATGGTTTAAACGGAGAACCCAGTTGAAAACTTATATCTAATTGGCCAAGATCCTTAAGATCAGAAGCAAACGGAGCATAATGATAGGGATAAAACCTGCAACAAAATGTTTATTAACAAGTTAAACACTAAGTCCAAGATCAATGCATAAGTATAATACTTCAGAAATCATTTATCTGCGAAGAGGTCCTGAAGCAAGTAAAATTGAGTAGTAATATATTTGCAACCAAAAGGTGAAGTGGACACTTCGCAACTGATAAAATAAGCCTAAAGTTAAACGTGACAATCACTTTAATCCATAATAATTTCATGCACACATTCGAAGAAAAATAATTGCTAGCAAAACTATCAACAAAGGTTTTTTAACTTCACTTTGGGTTACAACACTACAACTCTAAATAAAATTGTAATATCAGCATATATGAAAAAACTTTCAACTAGGGAATAGCCGGAACTAAAAACAACTAACCACTGCCAAGAACAAACTCCCTCATAGTAGTAATGCATGACCCAGCATAACCCTTCTGTATACTTCAGAACCTACACACATGAAAGTCAAATAATAAAGAAAATATCCATTGTTTAAAGACAACAAGAATACATTGGAGAATATGTAACTTACAACATCTCTTCGTATGCTTTCACGTTCCTCCAGAGATTTTGCTGAAAACTTCTCATCATAATACCTTTCCTTCCACCCAGGTTCTCCCAATTTGACCTGCACATTGAAAATCAGAGTAATCCTCCATCAGTTGCACTCGCAGAACATGAGAAAAGAGCACAGTGCATAACAGAATTAGAATTTCAGAATTACCAAAATAAAGGTTAGTCCACTAAAAGCAACAGTCACCATCACATCAGCCACAAAAGTTTCAATATAAATATGTACAATCACAATAACACCTTTCCTACCTATTTGCCACTACTTTTCCATTCAATCTCTCAATAAAGAAGGAACCATAATATGTCCTCTGCAAATTTGAATAACTCATCAATATAAGAAGCAATTCAAACCTTGTCTTCTTCTGCAGCTTCATTGTTGAAAATATCAGACTTCTCTCTAAGGGCCTCCTTAAGCTTAGCTTTCAATTCCTCTTTGTTTTTACGAGCCTAAAATTGAAAAAGAAATTAATTTAGCCCGACAAGATTACAATACTAAGAGGTAATAAATGCACTCTTAACTCCTTGCCAGTAAGGCTCATACCAAATAAAGGTTAGCCCTAAGAATGATTGGAGGAGTCAGAATTACACTAAAGTGCTTCTCCATAAGCAGGAAAACATACTTCTGTTTCCAGACTATGCTCCACATCAACAATTGCAGCACCTATATTTGCTGAAGAAGAGGACCGAGGAACTTTATGGGGCCGAGCAGAAACTTCAATATCTGATGTTCCACCTTGCTGATAAGGTGATGGTGAAGGACCCGTTGCGAGACGAGAACCATGAAATCGAGTAACTGGAACCAAAGAATCAGGAAGGGCTTGAGGTTCCATATCATCCCCTCTTCTAGTCTGTCGCTTTTCACGCTTAATTCTCTCTGCTTGCCGCTGTTTCAAATTAATGGAGGAACTTATATTCAGAAAAAAATAGTAATAAAGATATAGATAGCTAAAAGATATTTAGAGAAAAATAATCACTCCAACTCAGCTACCTGATACCCACACTCATAGTTAACAGACTTGCAATCACTCGGCAGTATATATGCAATGCAATTAGAAATAACAAACAGCATATCGGTATGAATGCACATGTGCAACTCCATAACTTAAATGATCTAGTACCAGTTCATTTATCAATCAGACAATATAATGCGCCTGTTTACCACTAATTTGTTCCTTAAAACAACAATACAATGCAAGTCATCATATGTAAAAACATTCAACATGCAATGCACATTATTATCAACAACAAAGAAAATAAATTAACCTGGTGCAGGCGGGATCTTTTCTGGAATATTTTGTCTTCGTATGATCCTACAGCTTGAATAAAATGCTCAACCCTGTTCAAATTCGGCTAAAAACAGCAACCAAAAGAAAACTAACGGTCAACAGGGAAAAAGTAAAATACATAAGAATTGAGACTACAAACTTCTTACCTTGCTTGCATCAGTCAAATAGCCACCCAATATTTTAAATTCCTTCTTATATACTGCCATTAACAGGTTGATTGCACCCTATAAAAAGGAAAAAAAGAGTCAAAACCTTATTGCACGAAAAAATCATAACATTTTACAGAAAGATTTTAAAAATTGAAACTGTAGGAATCAAGCATTGAGATTAAGGAAAACTCCTAACAGGCCAAACCAAGCAAACATAATGGAACCATTCATCATTGCCTGCAACAAAATAAAATCTCACAAAATCCATTCACTTTCTGGATTCATGTCCAACATCTAGTGCAGAAGCAGAAGTAAAAGGTTTCACAACCTACTATGCATAGTTATAATTATCCATAAGTCCTAGGTTGTTAGAACATAAGATATTATAACTCAGTCCAAAAAAAGGGAAGGTCTTTGTAACGTACTACTCTGCTGTCACTTAGTGGTACTTTAGCTCATTTACAACCAAAGGGCCTGGACTGAATCATACCAGAATAAAAACTGCACCCTGAAAAATAAAAAACCCACAGAGAACCCTCCCTTATCTATCTATGCATTGCACAATATGCTTGAATCCATATGCATTACTAATGGCTTTTGGGTGCACATTTACTCAAGCATTTTGCAGTTAATGACGTTTTTCTATAAAACTAATGCATTTAAGCTGATAAGCAAATTACAAACCTCACGAATCTCAAGTGTAGGCATATGTGGCAAAAAATCATTGCCTACAAAAAAGCACATGAATATAAAATCATCCACAATCCGTTCAATGTCCATCTCAAAAGGAGGATTAGGCACCCTGAACTCATAGTTCAAATACTCCCTCAGTGTCCAAATGTTAAGAAACTGCAAAAGCCGAAAAAGAAAAGAAACAGTATAAATAAAAAAAATTAAACTTTATCTATGACAAAAAAGGCAGAGCGCAACCAACCTGGTATGGCTTTTTGGGCACAACAACCTCATCAGCTTTCTCATCAAATTCTCCTGCCTTCCGCTTTGCCTTGCCATCACAATTAGCAGCTAAATGACCCACTTGACCGCATAGGAAGCATTTATCTTGTTGTCCAGGTGTGAAGACAACCTGAAAGTAACTCATCCATTTATCTACTTACCTTGATCAATATATCTAGGAAACCTAATCCACAATACACCCCTAAAATTTCCCATCAAAATACAGAAACATGAAAGCTGTAAACAAGAACACTAAAACGGAATTTGATTATCACAAAGTTTAGATACTTGAAATAGAAAGACACAAACCTCTCGAAGAATTGAGAAATGAATCTCATGGGTCGCCAAAGCTAACATAATCAAATCTGCATCCTATAAGTAGAATAATGGGAATCATTTAAATCTAGCATAAAAACAATAAAAGTGATTCCATGGAAATCAAAATGGAAGAAAAAACATACCAAACCATACAGGCAATGACGTGTATTTGGGTTATAACCAGGAAGATTTCTTTGAAGACGAATGTACGACATAATTTTATGTTCCCCTTCCCCAGGAACATTTGCATCAGAAAGGATAACCTTCATACAGCAAGAGGTGGAAGAAACAACTCAAACAGTGTCCCTCGTGAAAAAAGGCACAACCACAATGCAAAGACAAAAAGCTCCATAAAGAATAAGAAATAATGGACCGTGAAGCATAAATACCTTAATATTCTTCCATCCAGGATCATAATTAAGTCTGAGGTGAATATAATACTGAAGTGCAATTGACAAGATACCCATGAATTGAGTTCCGGGAGTGATAACATTGGAATCAAAAGTTTGAGATTCCTCCTTTGGAGGAAGTTTTCTGCCCTCCCTCTCAAACTCCTCTCTCAGTCTTTGTTCTTCAGCTGCCTAAAAGAAATTGTGAGAGATTAATAACATAGTCTATCAAATATTTGCAACTACCTCATATTCACTTTTCCTTCTTTTTCGTTGTGTCAAAAAGCTAGAGCACTAATATCTTCTTCAATCTAAGCATAATCTTTTATCCAATCCAGAGAAAAGCAAAACAATGATATACAGGAATGAGTAACTCATTGATAAACCTTGTGAAAAGCCAAGTGAAACACCCAATATCTGCCTACCACCCCAATGATTTGGATGATAAACCTTACAAATCACATATAAAGGTTCAACCAGGATCCACAACTTACCGCGTCTGCTGCATCTTTTGCTGCCCTAAAACGCCTAGATCGTTGCTGATTCATTTTAGCCCGAGGAGCAACTCCATCTGCCATTTGTTTCAGGATATTATAGTTTCAAAACCCCATATTTGTCTAACCTTACAATATCAAAGAAAATAAAATGCTCACCAATAGCCATGTATAGCAACTTTCGAGGTCTCACCATCACAAACAGCCTATCAATATAGTCAAACATGCAACTGAACACCTCATCAAAAGAAGTTGGCGAAGACTGCAACAAACCAAATTTCATAAGTACAACAAACCAAATTTCATAAGTACAACAAATTCAATAAGCCCATAGTCAGTATAATATATACCAATTACCATGTGGTTTATACATAAGCCTAATACCACAACGTCCTTTGTATCTTCAAACAAAACTGAAGGACCGTAATTTCGTTTAACATAAATCAGGAGACAAAAACAATAAAATTCCACGTCCACATGATTACATTAGACACCTTATCTAAGTTAGTGAATATGGAAGTTCACAACACCAACATGAATGCAACATTAAATTGCAGTATAACCCCTTTTACCACAAGGGTTATTGCACTTAAACTATAATATTCCATTAAACTCCATTCAAAATCAAAGGATGTTGCAAAGAAAAACTAATGACTAGAGAAAATCTCACCCTGTCTTCAGGGTGGAAACACGGGTGAATAATCCCATTCATATCGAGATACAGATTATCATATTCAATATTAGGGTTTGGCCTGCTCGTGTCGACCGGAATCTTCACGCCATCGATTTCGACGGGCTCTTCTTCAATTGTATCTACAATCACTAAAGGGTATTTCTCGGCTAACCATCTGTAGAAAGCTGGTACACCCATGCCTTCTTAGTTTCCTTCTTACCTAGCCTCAGCTCGAGGTGATTTCGCCTCCTTCGATTTCTCGACTCCTTCAGCTTTGCAGAGAGACGAGTTGTTCGCGCACACAAACCCTAATCATGTGACATGACTAGCAGAGGGAAACTGCGCATCGATAATACACAGTAAATTTAGTGGGTTATAACATAAGAGAAGGGAAATTTTCTAAAGTTACACTCTTTCACAATTTTTGGGTGCACCTTTATCTTCATTTGAATTACGTCTTAAGTATGTAACATAAAAAAATTGAGGGATCATAAATATTAGTTGGTTAAGATTAATCCAAAAATATTGACCCAAAGAAGTAGCTAAATAGCCCATTCCTATCCATGTTGCTTTCTTTGTTGCAGATTTTATCAGAGATTTGAAAATATGAGAGAATATGTTCTTAAGTCAATATGACTTCACGTGTAAATAATTTTGATGAGAACCAAATAATAATAATAATAGAAAGTGACGAATCGTTTTGAGCATATGGAAGCATAAGCAATCTCAGAGCCTGTTTGTTTCAACTTTTGGAAGCTCTAAAAGTACTTTTTCTACCGCAAAAGCTATTTTAAGGAAAAATTGAGTGTTTGGCTGAAAATTTCAAAAGCGTTTTTGAAGTAGAAATAGTTTTTTTAAAAGTCAAAATACAGTTTTTTTATAAGCTAAAATTTGGAACTTTTCAGAAAAGCCTCAAATTTTAGCTTCTTCGAGTAGACAAAATCGCGTCACTTACGTATATATCAAAATTTTGTGACGCCTCTTTCTTTCTTTGGCTTTCTTCTATTCTCACATACTCACGACTCTCATCTTCTCTAATCACGCACATATCATCTTTCTGACGACACCATACTCACAGGTTTGTTGAAGTATTATTTGCTATTGGGTGTCGGCGTTACCTTCCTGTCTGCGTTTATTTGGGTCTGCGTTTAATATGCAGACCTTCGTCGTCTGTGTTGTGCACGCAGACATCGATGTCTGCATTACTCATCTTCTTCTGTTTGCGATATTTACTTTTGGATCTAATAAATCTCTAGATCTCAACTTGTATCTGGTTTATTTAACAATCCTTGGACTGAAAACAACGTTTCACGATTTAGATTTAACCGCCCACATGAATTTTAAGCATAAACACTTGAAAAATGGAATAAAAAATGAATCTTTTGATGATCAGAAAGTGATGTTCACAAGTAAAGATTTTGAGTAGTTGCAGAGCTACCCGTCAAAAGGAGGAAGACAGGTCAATGAGAGACTATTAGATGAAAGTGTAGAAACCGAGATCTTCGTGAAGCCACACGGAGCGAGATGAGAACTTGTCAATCTGTGTACGTTATATCTGGAAAGTGAATTGAACTGAAAGCTCTTTTGTCCAAAAAGTCCAAACTAAGTTTTGCAGAAGCCAGAAATTGCCAATTACCTTCCTTTCCAAGACGTGGCACTAAGCCATTCATCACAACCGACCGGACTCGTGCACCGTCTTGTTCGAGTTCTAGTTGATCAGATTTTTTTTAAAAAGGGAACTAACAACGAAGAAAATTACACTGGACGTCTTGGGACAGACTGCCTGGACCTATCTTCTAGAAGGAGTAAATTTAAGTTAGCCTTAAATTAATATAATTAAAATTAATAAAAGTGCTTTTTATTTTTATGTTACCAAACAATCTATTGTATGAAGCTCTTTTTAAAAAGTTATTTTTTTAATTGACAGCCAAACAATCAACTGGTATTTTAGAAAAGCTCTTCTCAGAAAAGCTCTACTGATAAAAGCTCTACTGATATAAGCTCATCCAAACAGGCTAAGAGGGAAGCAGAAACTAAGACGAAGCTGAAGGAGTAATCTAAGACGAAAGTAGAAAGTAAGACGAAGTTGAAGTCAACGTAAGACAAAGCTGAAGTCAAAGTGAGACAAAGTAGAAGAAAATAAGACGAAGCGGAAGAAACTAAGACGACAAAAAGTAAGACGAAGCAGAAGCGAAACTAAGACGAAGGAACCTAAGATGAAGAAAAGTAAGACGAAGCGTAAGTGAAATTAAGACGAAGCAGAAACTAAGATGAAGCGGAAGCTAAGACGAAGACCTGACACTAACTGTTTGTTCAAAGATCAAGAAAGACGAATAAAGAAGCAGTTATTAAGAAGTAGTTGAAGACGAAGGTTAATTGGCTATTGTGATGCTGATTACGCTGGAGATAGGATTGATAGAAAGAAGCAGAAGCAGGACTCTAAGAAGGAAGTAGAAAGTAAGACGAAACTGAAGTCAAAGTAAGACGAAGCTGAAGTCAAAATGAGACGAAGCGGAAGAAACTAAGACGAAGCGGACAAAAATAAAACGAAGAACAGCTTCGTTTGGTTCAACTTTCGTCTTAGTTTGCTTCTGCTTTCATCTTACTTTTGCTTCGGTTTCTGTCATAGTTTGCTTCCGCTTTCGTCTTACTTTTGCGCTTCTGCTTTCGTCTTTGTTTTGCTTCAACTTCTGTCTTAGTTTTTCTTCAGCTTCCGTCTTAGTTTGCTTCCGGTTTTGTCTTACTTTTTGTTTAGCTTTCGTTTTAGTTTGCTTATGCTTCCGTCTTACTTTTACTTCCGCTTTCGTTTTCGTTATTATTATTAACTGTATTTATTTATGTCATTATTTATTTTTCATCATCATCATCATCATCATCATCATCATCATCTGTCATCATCATGATTATGATTATGATTATGATTATGATTATGATTATGATTATGATTATGATGATGATGATGATGATGATGATGATGATGATGAT